>CM023199.3:8263785-8373753 GCA_004115045.4 Sinella curviseta | reverse complement strand
TCTTCACAGAAAAAGAATTAATTTTGAGCTGCAACATCTTGCTCTCTGAAAAAAGGTGATTTCATACGCTTAACGCTAATTTGTGTGCATTTATTACAACGTAAGCTTAATCATTTTGAAGACTCAATTTACATTTTAATTAAAGGCAATACATAATGCTGAACTGGAATTGATGTTTTAAAAATGGCGACAATGTTTCATAATGATGATTTTCAAGCCATAATCCTTTCCAGAAATGGCAGATAAAACTATATAGTAATTATTTAATTCTGACTGTAGCCTAAATTGCATAAATACTTTGCCAACTCCATTTTGATTAGACATTTCTCGTATAACGTAAAGCATGGATTTTGTGGATATGTCATGTGACACAATATCCAATCATAATTCATATATTCAAAATCGGAGTCGCGGATTGTTTTGTCGACATTTTATTAACAAAGGGCAAATGATTGAATATGTACTTGAACAAAGAGAATATTTCAGTTGATGTCACAAAATATTCCAATTTTGCAATATTAGCACCTGGAATTAATGCGTAGCATTGACGACTGTATTCCTGAAATAACCGAATGGATTTTTAAAGTTTCCAATAGATGATTGGTGCGCATGATGGTATCGCGGGTTTAATTTGCAAATGATTGTGCTATTGCCGGTGGTTGTTTTTATAATCTTATATAATAGAATAGTTTTAAACCTGTCTAATTTTATGTGGAAATGCATACCTTTAAAAGGATTGCCGTGGAATCCCATATTTCTCCTAAGTGCATTCCTATGGAAATGTTGGAGTGGCTACCGTGGAATAATATCCATAAACACTAACAAGAGCTGAGTACCTGATACGTAATTAATTAATTTCCGGGTTTTGAGAAAGCTAATGCAGTATTTGCCATTTATTATGTCCTTAAAATTTGTTGTCTTGAGTTCGTATTTACAGTTCCACTGGCCACTAGTAAATTGGGATTGAAACCAATAAAAATAATTGTTCAGGCTTTGGGTTGTATGTGTGCAATGTATGACAAAAACATTGAGCTGATGTTGTTTCATTATCCGACAATAACCAGCATTCAGTCTAAAATAAATGTTCCCGAACACGTCAATTTTACCTATCCTATTCAGATATAAGCGGAATCACAGGGAAATAATTTCTGTCGTTGAACTACCGCAATAAACTGAACTTCTGATTCTTCGTTTTGTCAACGTTTTGCTCAAATTTCTATTACACCTGTCATGTGGCGTGAAATTGCGTTTGTTTCCCGCATGGATGAAGCGAAAAACTTGAGACTTAACTGACACGCTTAATGATTTTGAAACTTCGCACTGACTCTTCACTCTCAAAATCGAATAAATTCGTTCAAAATCCCAATAAGCTGTGGAACGAAGTTGTGATAAAGATCGTTGCCTAAAATTTTACCAATTTCAAAAAGGCCTGAATTTAATCTACACTAAAAATACTCGTTTTCCACTAGGAAATATTCGAAAAATTATTAATTTAAAATTAATTTAAAAATAGTACTTATTCCTGCTATTCCTAATACATGTTTATAAATATAAGATTTTAAAACGTCTCACCAATTACATTTGATATCAGTAACATCAGATTTTAAGGGAATGATAATTCTGTAGACGCGGCAATATCTCCAACAAAATCGCTTCCATTTTTCGTGTGGATTAGCATATATTAATTTTTTCAGCTGAGGCTTGGAAACGCCGCTACCATCACTTCGTACGTAAACAACTCTGTCTTCGCTCGTCCAAAATCGGTGTCAGAGTCACTGCTAGCCATTATGTCGCTCAGAGTGGTAAACGTTGAATGAATGCAATGGATGAATAAATCATGTCTCCGTACATAGAGAGAATTTTGCCATTCTCAAAAATATTTACATTTTATGCAAAGTACTTATTCTACAGCTTAAAATACTTGTAATTAAGAATAAGTACTATTTTTCATTTTTATAATTTCCTGAGCATTTTCTGGTGAAAAATAAGCATTCCTACCATGGTGAAACAGATTGTGCCTTTCTAAAATCTCAACTTCGGACTCCGAAGTTCGGATCACCGCGCAACACTACAACCATTCATCTCACCTGTCAAATAATAATACATTGGAATCCACCACAGACGAAAAGAAACTTTTCGGATGACCATTCATAAGTTGCCTGACATGAATCCAACACAACAAGCAATGGTAAATAGTAAGTAAACTGTTTAGTGTTATTTGTTTCAAATACAAGCAAAGTTAAAATTACAACTCGGTTCGTAGTTTTATTAAGATAAGTAGGAAATACAATGCCGCTTGTGGAAGACGTAATATAATTCTATTTGTCAAGTAAAACAGTTCGTGCGGAGAGACTGTCGCGGTTGACATCACATATTTTCAGTTTGTCATCCAGCTCAACATTTACGACAGAGATTGCAACTTAAATCATTAAAGATTGGCGTACTTTCTTCTGACTGAGATTGAAGTAGTGGACCTGCGGGTTGCTTCATATTCATATAACACTAAAATTGCAATTTACGGCGCTGACATTAAAATATGCCTCAATAATTGATCGTATGTATCTTGATAATTGCCAATTATTTTTCACTCTTAAGACATTATCGACTAATTTTTCCAGCCCCACATCGATTAATATCTTCTTCAAGACGTAATTTTTTTAAATAATGAATTTATTATTTAGTCGATTTGAACCAATAAAATACAATTGGTAAAAGGATGATTTCGTTCTAATATTGGCAGCTGTTCTGTTCACAATATTTCAGATTACGGTAAATGTAATATCCCTCCAGTTCCACACATTGAACATTGCCATCGTAAATATTGAATTCCAAAATTAATCGAATTTATATTTTTAATTTAGTCTCTCAGGGTGAACTATTTAACTTGGAATCTTAACGTCCGCTTTCCCAGAGATGGATCCTCCAACCTGAATTTGTTCACAACCGTCACAGTTCTAACTATTTATATTGCACCCCTCGCATTGAAACGCTAACAGTACGTTTTGGGACCCCTATTGACTAAAATGTACTGACTGTCATGATCAAAATGGTAAATTTCGTTTCATCGGGTTCATTTGAAATGAGCAAATAGCGCAACATTTGTAAATTATTTTCGAAGTCAAATAAACGAATCAAGTTGATGTGTTTACGCACAACCGGAACAGTAATGCTGTGTCGTTCAGCCCACATGCATATCCCAGTTAAGTAAGCTAGGGAATGGGAAAAACAATGGTAGTCATTTGACCAAACCTCTAGTTTAGGCGAAGTGAATAGAACTATGTGAAATACTAAATTACGAACTCATAAGCTTTGCGATCATTCTGCTAGTTTTCTGGAGACCACATATTTAGTACGTATTCCATTCAAATGATTACATCTTGTTGGATGTATATTTTATCAAATCTATGCTTCTACAACTCGTGGGAACCAGGAATTCGACGAAAATAAGTTGTAGTTCGTTAAAACAATGCGCATTACAACGACATCGATTTCAAGTAAAACAACCTTCGGTTTTGTTCTACTCACTAGGCATGGAATTGTAGTTTGTGGCGTCGAATGTTAACTTTGTACATAATATTTCGCCGATCTTGCCATTCCAATTTATATCATGAACCTATTGAATAGAGTTGGTGAGTCTTGTGTCAAAATTGAGGAAGAGATTGTAAAATTTGTGAACAGGCCATTATGTCCGATATGTAAAGGGCTTAATTTATAAAGCTAGATGAAATGATATTAAAAACTGAACGCACGCTATTTGTTTTGTACAGTTATTTTAGAAAATATGATATCATGTTATTTTATCAGCTTAACTGGTGATAGTAAACTTTTCCATATACATCTAATTTGATTCAATATTTGACATGTTAAAGAATCAATCCCATTTCCCGTTAATACAATCTGTTTTACGTATTTATTGCATGAACCTTCTAATGTGTGTGACGCTGAAGTGTCAACATTACGTTGTTTTCAAAACCCATTCCCAATGTTTTGTAGAACTTTATGTAATTATGGGAGAACGCACTTACGACTAGTTCTTGTTCTAGTAGTAACCAGTCATCTGACTCAAAGTGTCTAAAAGGAATTTAATCATGAATATTCGGAGTGTCCTCAAGAATTTACATACTACTTACCTACTTAACTACTTAACTACTTACCAATAGTTCACATTTGACTCAAGAATTGTCAGTATGTATTGGTAATATTTTATTAAGTCGAATTGAACTTGGTATCCATTGCGGACTTGCCTAGATTTGTTGCCGAAATGATTTCATTTGTTACATCCCGAACTGATGGAAATCAATATTTCAGTCAAGTACCAGAGAGCGAATTCACCCTTTGGGAGAACAAATTTTGTAGAAGGGTTTGCATCGTCGATATTTTCAAAGACATTGGTGATCCCGTTCATTCAATTCTCAAGTCATATTGCTCTTTTCTGTAATAGAGTATGTTTAAACTTTAACATTTTCAGACTAATCGACTCGATAAAGTTGCATGCATAACGCAGCTTCAATAGAACTCCAACGGCGTCAACCTATCTATTACTTACGTAATTAAGAATGATATTTGCCGAGTGCGTTTAGAGTTGCTCGTGAAAGCCCTATTAAGCGGTCAGCGTTAGTGAAATGCTAACAAATCAGAATGATTTTACCGTAACGTGTATCCAAGTGATGAAAATGATCAGGCTTGATGCTAGAACACAATTTGGAAGTCAGCTGAGTGTGCATGTAGCTGTCGCTTGCAAGTTCAATACGAAGTTGGAAAAATATCGCGAAACGGCATCGAGAAACGATTATCTGTAATTTCAGAACTTTCTCACCGTTTCCGCCCCGAGAAAACTATTATTACGAAAAATACAGATATGCTATATTACGTCGAATTGTATTTCATTCCAATCAATTTGACACTCTGAAATATCTACGAGGGACCGAATGAAATCTTTACGGCAAAAATTTCCACGAACAGCCATATAATGAAAAATGGCGTTAATGCTTTCAACTGACGCAAATATAAATTATATCAAATTACGCAGATATAAATCCATCAATTACAATCCATGTGCCCATTCAGCCAACTTTCCAATGCGCTCACCAATGCATGTATGTATTGTGAATTTTCCAATTCATCTATACCGTCAACCCTTTGATAATCTATTGACAATATATATTAATATAATAAAGTATTTGCGGATGTTAATTATTTTTTCTTTCCTCAAATAAGAAGCATTGACTCCGTTATTTGCGCAAATGAAAACATGTAGATAATTTCTGAAGTAATTGATCAACTCCATTCACAAATAATATGGGTTCGGATGACTAGGATGACCTTCCGTCAACAAAGCCACATATGATTTTCGTATCGGCTCAGCCGATTCGGCTGTGTGAAGAATTAAATTTTTCACTTTATATGCAGCACTAAAATAAGTAGTTCAGAATAGCTAAGTATTCGAGATGGACGGATAAAATATCAACTTATTGTTATGGAGATCATAAATTTAATTATTATTCATTGCGATATTTGTGTTGTTTGTGTTTCAAAATTCCCGCTGGACACTTGATCCGTAAATATATTTGGAGCAGCAGCTTCCATCAGCAGAATGGATTGTTTACCCTTTCGTAAGAATGAAAGTCACTCCCCGAGCATTAAACATTACGTCATTCTACGCGCTGATTGAGTATACTCTCGTCTACTAACGTTGCAAACAAACTAACTTGTAATATAGTATTATTTTTGAACAATTGACAAAATTCTAATGCCCGTCGTATTACGGTTACGTGGCTCCAAATGGCTGTGGGTACAAACCTATTCACATTTAGCAAAATCCAAAAGTGCCATTGTTTTCACCGCATATTTTTACCCCTAACAAGTCCCGAAATTTTAAATTTCTCGTCCACCACCCTGGACCCTCCCATTATTAGAGTTGTATTCAGTTCCGCCCGCAATTAGAAAATTCGGCAAGCAAACAGAATAATTGTTCATGATTTAGTTTCTTAGTGCGCCGTGACATGGATGGATGACAAAAATATTGACGTCATGGTGTTTTATTATTGGACAAAACACCATTTTCAGTCTAATTTAAACATTTCGCCGATCGGTGAGTTCCTATCTGTCATATTACGAAATTAGAGGAATTACAGGGTAATAATATGTGGCGTCGAACAACCGCGTTGTGTCAATATTTTACAGAATTTTGCATTGCACACTTGCATGTGGCATGTATGTAACCTGATTGTTTCGCGGATGGATGAAGGCGAAAAGTTTCAGACTTAACTAATGATGTTTGAAATTTCATGCTGACCGTTCATTTCACTTCACACTAGATTTTACATTTCAAAATTCTGTTTGATTGTTATTTTCTTGTGCCTTGGCTGGATTACTGTTGTTGGCGCAATATGCAACTAATCAAATGCAAAATTATCCTGTAGGATTGCTAATCTTTACTCGACGTGGAATCCACGTCAAGGTCAACCAACAAGTTATAAAGTTAACATTGATTTTTAATCCTTGGAATGTAACATTTTATGTTTTTATACTACACTCATAAAAGATGGATGTTCACTTGTGTGCAAATGGATTGCATTTTAATGATATGGCCCTGTTGTTACTTTGTGGAAATGAAACTGCTGAACTTCATTTAGGATAAGAGCATATGCGGGAACATTTGCATTTTAATGAAGTGTCATTTCTAATAAAGCAATTCGTTTGCATACGCCGAAACACGAGCGGAGAGGCTATAGCATCATGATATATAATTAGAAAAATTAATATCTCGAAGGAATTAAGTTTAATCTAAAATAATAACCCGATTTTCAATAAATTATTTTGTATCGTATAAACTTTCAATGAGAACATAAACTGGAATGCAAGGCGTTTAGTAGAGCTAGGGGGAGTGTGCATCACAAAATTTTGGTATTTTGTGTCCACTGCTACTTTCTCTGTACTCTCGTTATTGCAGTGTATTGAGCTTTGCAAAATAATAATTGTCATACCTTTCGCAGAATCCCCCCAATCTCGGTTTCTTGCCAGATCTACTACATTCTATCAAAATTTCCATCTATACAACGAAAATGAAAATATATACTTTTGTGAGAATGGAAGCCTGTATGAGCGTGTGTTCAAGCGCAATTATTAATTATTACTTGGATTTAAAAAACCTTCGTCACTGTAAGTTTTTGCAATGTTAATAATTTAACTGGCGGCGTTGAATCTCAAAATTCTGCCTGAATCCGATGCTGCTGAAAATGGAGTTTCTATCCAATGTTAAGAATTTCACTCTTTCACAAATTACTTAATCAGTTGTTGTTGCAAGTTTATTAAAGTGAATTGTTTTGCTCGCCACACAAATGCACGCAATTTCTAAATTGACATTTTCAGATGCATGATTATCTGAATTTTGACACAACCCCACGTAATCATAAGATATTTTCCAACCCTATGAATTACTGTGAGAATGTGGAACGAAGTTGTGAACCAGAATATCTTTATTCATTCATACATTCTCTGAGACCTAATATTTCCAGTACCCCGCGTATCCTACTGTACCTATAAGCCGCACCTGCATAAAAATAAATGTTTGCGATTCCGCCCGAGACACAAAGAAACTTTTCGGATAACCAGAGCGATGATGTCGTCTCATTTGACAAGCGACCAAGACAACAGGCAATGGTAAATATCATATGAACGGTTTTAGTGTTAGTTGTTCAAATAAAGGTATGATTAATAATATCAATAGGTTCTAAGCTTTTTTAGGATAAGTAGAAAATAAAATGACGAGTGTGGAAGGAGTAATAGAATTATATTTCTGGAGTGAAAGAGTTTGTACAAACAGACTATCTTGAACATAGTCACATATTTTCTGTTTACCATCAAGTTCAGCAGTAAGGACAGCGACAACAAACTTAAATAATTAAACATTTTCGTAGTATATTCTGTTACACAAGAGCGCTGATAGTTGAGACAGATCTGACATTATTTCGGTTTTCATATAACATAAGAATTACGATCAGGGCGTTGACATTTAATTATAGCACAATTATTTATTTGCTGATTATTCTTCACTCTCAAGGCATATCGACTAATGTCGTGAGCCCCAATTCGATGAATATCTTCATGAAGACATAATTACTTCAACTTATGAATTTATTATTTAATTCATCTGAGCCTATAAAATACGCTTGATGAAAGTCAGGTTCGGTCTGTACACAATATTCCAGATGACCGTCAATGATATTTTCCTCTAGTTCCACGTACAGTCAACATAGCCATAGGCACTTAATACATTTCCGGCGAATGGGCGTCACAAACAATTAGCTTTTGTATATGCAAATGTTGCTCATTGCTCGTAGTATTCCGGAAACTCGGTTTCTTTCCCGATCTACATTACGTCATAATTTGAATCTAACTAACGCTTAACGATGAACAAGCTGATTAGCTGACTGTCATTTTGAGAATGAGAGCCTTTTTGCGTGTTTCTCCAAGCTCCAATTATTAATTCCAAATGATGAGCACTTCAACGCATAACCTTTGTCCTTAAAAGCTTTCCCATCGTATACTATCGTATACCAAACTAGTCGAATTTATATGTATTTGGAATGAAGAATCTCTAGGTATACTATATACAACCGTCCCTGTTCTAACTTCCAATATTAAAAAGTGGCGTTCAAATGCTAGCAATACGTTTGCAGACAACTTGTGGCTAAAATGAGCGGAATTTAAAAATCAAAATAGTTAATATCCTTACATTGGTTAATTTGAAAGAATTAAATATCGAAACCGTTGTACATTAATTTAAAAGTCAGTCAATAGAATCAAATGGTTGAATTTACGCTCAACCAGAATCTTTCTTATGCAGTATCATTCATCCCACAAAACATATCCCAAACCAGTAAAATAGGGTATGGACATATCACGAAAACTCTATTTGAGCCGGATATGAGTAAAGTAGAACATTCTCAAATACAAATTTACACACTTTACTACCAGACTTTGTTAGTTCTCCGGACTCCACATCCTGGACCTGCATTTCGTTTGAAGGACTTCTTGAAGGATCTCCATTTTATGAAATATATGTTACTACAACTCTTCATGGTCAAGTTTTCGACTAAAGTGCTTTGTAATTCATCCAAAAACTGCGTATTAGTGTGGCCTTTAACTCTGGAGGATGCGACCAATCTTTCCATTTGTTCTACAGACCAGGCACGGAAATGTTAATTGTATACATGGACATATTTCACTGTTCTTGTCATTTAATTGCTATCAGAAGTCGAGTAAATAACATTGGCAAACCTTTTGTAAAAACCCTATTTCCAATTATTCTTAATTTGTTTTACGATTAAAATGCATCAACCTTCAGATGTTAATTTGTGAAGTGTGAAGTGTCAACATCACATTGTTTTCAAAACCCATTCGCAGTGCATTTGAAGAATTTTTTGGCATTAAGGATGATTTCATTTACAATTAGTTATCCTTCAAGGTTGGTTAGATTTGCATGCCACCTCCTTATCTAACTCAAGCGCCTCAAAGGAAATTAATCATGAATTTTCGGAGCTATCTGTCATCTTTCACTATCTGCAAGAAAAACTGGTTACTGTTAAGCAATGATTTTCAAACTCACTATTTAAGGCCATTTCGTGATAAGCAATCGCTTGCCGAAAACATAACTTAAAACTTCCCTACCTTGCCCAAGATTATCGTGAGACGGACTGACTGGCAGACAAGACATTTTTATAAAGTTACTTCGCGAATTAATAATGGAGTAGATTACCTTAAGTAGGTGTTGCTCAACGTTAGTTGCCTCATGGAATTAATCCGTTGCACATCCCTTCTTTAGCTTGACACCGCTACCAATTTTTACTTGAAACGCAGGGAAAAACTATGAGTTTGCAGGTCCTATTTACTAATCAATACGCCGTTACTCTCATAACTGAACCATTGGACGTGCATTCAATCGTAGATTTTCAAGATGTTCGGATATTATTCTTCAGGATCAATTATGTGTTAACGGGAACTGTGTTTGATAAACAGGTGTACTTTTTGCTCAGTGGGTTAAGGCTCACGTATTTTAATACTCTTAACCCAAATTACTTTATGTTTATGGAAAGACTAAGAGACGACAATACCATCTTTTGTTTATATGTTATTGGTTTTGATTAAATTAAGTTTACTTGTAGTCGAATGTAAGATTACACATTTTGCACATGTAAACTCTCAGGACCTCACAATACGAAAAAAAAACTAACCATCCATCCGTCATTTTGCACTACTTCGAGGTAGCTGAGGCACGCTCCTGCTCAGAAATAAATTTGGGCACACTGCAGAGTCATTTTCTACGAACGAACAGCCAAGGGAAATGATTCAAAGACCGATATAATTTGAAATTTGCTTAAAAATAATAGATGACAGAACAGAGGAAGAAATTTACGAAATCGTCACAAAATATGCAGATCCTTTCCCGTCGCAACCAATATTTGGTTTTTGGAAATGTAAATGTGTTCTTATATTTATTCCGAAAGGCTGCTGCATTCAAATATTTTACAGATGCTCGCAGTTGGCTCAATTAATCATGAACGTAATACCGACTGGTAAGCAAATGTGGAGCTATCTAGAATAAAAGATTCCGAAAAGCAGACGTACTGAAATTCTAATTACGAATATGTACGATTAAATAGGGACCCCCAAAGGTATCTAAAAATGAAACACTTAAGGTAAAAATAAAAGCGACGGATTATCAATTGTTACATTGTGGGGATCCTGATGATCACAATCTACAATTTCAACTGTTGTCCGTATTCAATGGGTAAAAAGTCACCTACTCTTCAAAGAAATGCAGAAGGCTCTTCGGCCACACCGTAGGCGCTCAGCTGTCACATAAAATGCTAAGAATGATGAGTAATTTAGAAGGGGCTTTAATATAATATGATTTTAAAGTGGCCGATATTTGATAACGTCCTTAAGTTTCCTGAATGTATACTCCGTTCTCTACTGAGTTCGACCACAAAAGATGCATCTAGAAATATTGAACTGTGCTTTGGGAAAAAAGAGGTTTCCATTTTACCAAACCACCATAGGAATAAGTAGAAAATTCTCCAATAAAGACGAACTTTACTACGTATCTTTGTATGCTTTCTGGAGACCACATCCTGAAGACATAATATTTCAATTTAATCAGTTCATCTTGCCGGATCTGCAGTTTATCAACACTACGTTACTACAACTCGATTTGGCAAGCTATTCGACTGCAAGAATTTACAGTTAATCAAACCAATGACATTCGAGCTCGAAACCAAACCAACCTTTTCTTGCATTTTACCTACCAGTGACGGAATTATAGTTTGTGGCATTAAACGTTAAAATTATACATTTACGTATTTCACTCTTCTTGCCATTTCAACTATTATCAGGAGTCCAGTGAATAGCATTGGTAACTCTTTTGTCAAAATCGATGAGCATATCGGTAAATTCGTAAGCAGGTGATTCGGACCACTGAGGTGCAATGGGCTTAGTTCCTCAATATAATTGGTTAGTTGATGTATTAGTATTGGTTAGCTCATTAGCTGATAACATTTTAGTTGATGTTTCAATTTTACTATTAGCACCTCGAATCAATGCGTAACAATGACGACTGAATTGCTTATACGGTTCAATGGAGTCGCCATACTCCTTTTAGATGTTCACCGCGCAAATTTTGTGCATTGCGTAAATGTACAAATGAGTATATTTCTGATAAGAGGTTCATGTATAAAATATATTTGTAAACAAATAGTTTGCAAGCTGTCTAATTTTATGAGGAAAATATCTATAAATAGATTGTCGTCGAATCACATATTTGTCCTAAAGGCATTCCTGTGGTAATGTTGCAATGGCTAATATTGAATAAACTCCGTCCACTAGCAAAAGCTGGTGCATCTGTGAGGCGCAATTAGTTTCCGGGTTTTGAGAGAGTTAATAAACTATTAGCCATTTTACTGAACAGCCATATTACTGAATTTGTTAAAATTTGTTATCTTGAGCTCCTGCAGTTCCACTGGTCACTAGTAAATTGGGATTGAAATCAACAACGGTACAATTGATCAGAGTTTAGGATGTACATGTGACATGGACATGGATAACCAAAATATTTACGCTCTGGTGATTCATTATTTCACAAAAGGTCGTTTTTACTCTAATTTTAAACATTTCTGCACTTCGTCAACTTCATCTTCCAAGAGCCGCGCAACCCTTAAGCAATTCCATTAACCTGTCAAAGAATAATATTTTACGAATTAACAAGAGACGAAAGCAATTTTTTGCGTGACCAGAAATAAGACTACATGCAATGGTAAATATCAAATGAACTATTTTAGTGTCTTTTGTTTAAAATGGAGATACGATTAAAATTACAAATGGGTCCTTAGATTTTTAAGTATAAGTAGAAAATAAAATGCCGCTTGTGTACGACATATAATTATATTTCTCTGGGTAAGCAGTTTGAACGCAGAGACTCGCGAATATAATTACATATTTTCAGTTTGCTATGAAGTTCAACATTGAACACAGCGACAACAAGCTTAAATCATTGTATATTTTCGTAGTTTATTTTGTTGAACATGATAGATATTACGAGATAGTAATAGTAGCATTCGCCTGTGACCTGCGGCTTACTTAATATTCAAACGACACAATAATTGCGATGGTCGCCGTTGATATTTAATTATACATCTATAATTGGTCGTCTGCATCCTGTTTGTTGCTAATTATTTCTCACTCTCAATGCATTATCAACTAGTATCGTCAGCCACAATTCGACTAATATCTTCCTTACGACATAATAACTCCAAATTAAGAATTTATTATTTAATCTATCTGAGCCAATAAAGTACGCCTGTTAAAAGTCTGGTTTCGTTCTAATGTTGTCAGCCAACCAGAATTTGCGCACAACCATCCCATTTACAACTATTTATTTTTATTAGAGGCGTTGAAATGGTAGGAATACGGATGCGCACACCCTTCTGCTAAAATTTACAGAATTCGAAGTTCTAAATGGTTAATACTATCTACACCGGGTTAATTTGAAATGAACAAACAACATAACCATAGTATATTAAGTCGAATAAACGAATCTAGTGATTTTATTTACGTACAACCGGAATAGTAATGCAGTATCGCTCAACCCACATACATATTCCAGTCAAGTATGCAGTGACAGGATTCGTTTGTAATTTTGTTAATAAATGAAAAATAACAGATCTCCAAATTTCCATTCATCCATTGTTATGATTTATTGCTTTTTCATGCTAGGGCATCATCAATAAATCAATTATTGGTCTACTCGACAGTAGTGTCGCGATTCAGTGTTATCGATACAACTCATTCAACATCTTAGAACGAATATGCTCTTTACGTATACGTACGTACGGAGTTTTCCTATGAAATGCAACGACCACACCCAATCAACCTTTAGTTTCGTACTACCCACCACGCACGGAAGTATAGGTTGTGGCGTTGAACGTTAACTGTGGATACATATTTCCCAATTCTTGACATTTTAATTACCATCTGGTGTCCAGCGTAATAATATTGGCGACTCTTTCGTGAAAATTGAGGAACGGATTGAAAAATTCTTCAACAGGTGATTATGAATGGAAGGTATAAAGGGAATAGTTTTTGCAAAATTCTTGAATTTTAATGTTAATTATTAGTGAGCGCACGGTATTCGTTTTGTGGACTTATTTTTAGAAAATGGGATAGTACGTTGTGCTAACAGCTAAATGGGTTTTGTAAATTTTTCCATTGAATTCTCATTTGATCGGCAATCTTATTAAGCACAACAAATACATGGCATCGCTGGCAAACCTGTGTTATGGATATATTTCATTAACCACGAAATGTTACTTTGTGACGCTAAAGTATCTACATCACATTGTTGTCAAAACCCATTCACAATGCTTTTCGAGAACTTTGTGGTATTAAGTTCTTGTTGCAAGTTTTTTTGAAGTAGATACCAACTCCTTATTTAACTGTAAGGGTCTGAAAGGATATTACTCATGAATTTTCGTAGCATCCTTAAGTATTTAGTTTTGCCTTCAAAAATGCCATTGAAGTTGTGTTCGCAGGATTGCAATTTACTTTCAATGGCACCCCAATGGAGTTCTGGGGCATAATGATGCACATTCCTCCAGGATCACACGTATAATGTAATTTAAGGTGAGTACTCTACCAATTTCTAACTTAACAGAGAATAAAATTAATGACACATACTTCCGAAGCCGGAAAATAACAAAATTGGTTCTTCTATCAAACAATGAGTTACGCACACGCCGCAACGTCTGAAAATCAAACAAGGAGGAAAATGTTAGAACAGGTCTCAGCGCCGTCCTCCTCGAAGTTAGTTACAAGTTGACTGTGACATGAAAAATGATTTAAATTCTTTGCTTTCCGCTAAAAAGAAACGAACTTTCATATGAAAATGTAGGTCATTGTTCCCTGGAATAAGACATTACAAAACGGTTACGTTTTAAATTTGTCTGTTTTTATTTCACATTACTAAGTACTATATTGAGTACGACATATTCCTTCAATTATTCTCGTGCCTTCTTCCAAATTGGAAGCTCCGATGATAATTTTCGCGCTCTCCTGGTATCTTGCTCTATGGAAAATCTGTGGAAGTGGAGGAGAAAGTCGGAGCTGTCATGGTTCATCAACAGTTGTGAAGCCTGTTGCACAACACTGAGAATTCAAGCTATGATCAAAAATGATCATTTATACTGCGCTAGCATTTGCAATTTGCTGGACGTAGAGCAGCGTCAACCACTCATGCTATTGGTAGCCTTAGTGTATTCATTTAACATGTTATATTTGAAACCACGCAAAATAATACGCGAATTAATACAATGCAAAAGTTCTGTTTTCCGAAACCATGGAAAGAGTGATACCAAATGTTTTATATTCTTCATTTATTTACAAGTTTCAACACATCTTCGTCAACCACCTAACAGTATCTTCATTGAACGAATGGCATGTCTCAATGGTGTGAACCCTTTATATTCTCAAACACCTAACGAATCTGCATGGGTCCCCAAATGATCTGTGCTTTAGGAAAATACACATACCTATGTAGCTATAAAACTCGGCGACGTCTAGCTAAGCGTTAGAATGTGTGCTAATATTACATGTAAATGACACGAAAATGGAAATGATGCTTAAACATTTTAAAAATTACTGCTTTTAATCCGGGAAGTATTATTGGCGCATCATTCCCTCTCTTTGTGGCAAGTATGACTGTTGCATATATGATTATCAACAATACATACAGTAAAGGTTTGGAGTAGGGATTGGCACGGGCAAAAAATTATTTTGTTCAGGAACACGTACCTCTATCAAAGATAAACTTTCCAAGACACTTCATATGTGAAAACGTTAATGCTT
This sequence comes from Sinella curviseta, assembly GCA_004115045.4. Taxonomy (NCBI): domain Eukaryota; kingdom Metazoa; phylum Arthropoda; class Collembola; order Entomobryomorpha; family Entomobryidae; genus Sinella; species Sinella curviseta. The sequence continues at coordinate 8,358,354 of CM023199.3, read as the reverse complement.
TGATCCCACATTCATGCATCATGGATACTAACTTGTGCTTCACCAGGACAAATTAACTATCTCTGTCAGGAATATTTTTGCAACATATGTTGCCAGTCAACCTTATTTAACATCCTCCTCGTGCTTCATTAATGTACATCGGTTTCTTTTATCACAGTCTATGCATTCATCTAAAACTCAATTTTCGCAGCAGCTAAGTCATGGTACCGCTTATGCGAATTACTGAAACATTGATTAACCAGGGTTTTTATTCGTGTCAATATGGTGTCGAGCATTACTCCAAACACTCACAAGTAAAGTAATGGAACGGTCCCCTCGATATTTTGATTACATTATACCTATTTTGTAGAGAATTTTCCGCTGATTCTGAATATCCCCACCTGAAACCCTACTTTTTTGAATTTGCAGCAATACAGAGCAAAATATCCCAAAAGAACGAGCAATATGTACGTAATAATTGGCATATATGTTAAGTGGGAGCTGAAAATGAAGCTGCATTTGTTTACGAAAATTATCCATGTTTAATCTTAGTCTACTAAAACTTGTCTTTGTTAATTATAGGCGTTCCATTACAACAAAACATTACGTAAAGCAATGGATTAATGAAGAGCAATGGTTTCTGGATTTTAACATCATTGAGTTCGCACTGATTTGAAAACCATACTTTTGTTAAAATGCACTATTAATCACACTAATCGAAATCGCATAGTCTATTATTGCATTTATTTCGGTTATATTTGTGTTGTAGCATCGCATACGAAAATCTTACATCTTCAAAAATTTGATACCACACACAAAGAAATTACCTATATAGGTATAGATACATATGTGTGACAATAATAATTGGCTATATGTATCATCAATGCAAGATTTTGGCCGGCTTTGATTAACAAAGAAAAGATTTAATAGCATTAAATTAGACATGGGTAATTTTCATGAACATATGGAGCTTCATTTTTAGCTCACTCTTAACACATATCCCAGATATTACTTACATATTGCTTGTTCTTTTGGCGTATTTTGCTCTGTACTGCAGCAAATTCAAAAAAGTAGGGTTTTAGGTAGTCATATTCAGAATCAGCGGAAAATTCTCTACAAAATAGGTATAATGTGATCAAAATATCGAGGGGACCGTTCCATTACTTTACTTGTCAGTACATTCCATAGCAAGTACATTACGATATTTTAGTCTCAATTATAGCTCTACGTTTGGAAAAAACTCTAGTTTCATTGAATCTAGAGTGTATTTTTAAGTAAAGTTCCAAATATGAATGCTGGTAACCGTTGTGAACATGTGAGAAGGCTTGGTCAAATATTTGGTTAATTAAATTATAAAGTTTGAGGCTGGTATTTCATAATTCTCTCCGGAAATGCGTAATAGAATTTGACCACACTGTATTCGACTTATTTGCAGTTCATGAAAATTATTATTTGTGAAGTTGACGTAAGCAAACTGAGTTGAAATAAAAATACTCCGGATCACTACTTGAATGATAATATATAGGGAACAAATATATCTGCAGGCAGGTATATGCCAGACGCGTATCTAAAGAGGTGGACATACTGACTGTATAATCTTGAAATATCCATCCAAATAACGCCAAATAAAAACAAGTATAGTATATTGTTTAGAATGAAATCCTCTATGCGCTTGTCCCTAAGGTCCACTAATTAATTCCAACAGTGCGGCAATGGCATCTCAATGACCTTCGTCTCTATTGGTTCCTCAAGTATTAATATTTTAATTTACGGCGTTGAATCTTAAAATTGTGTTTGATTCGAATGCGGCTAAAAATGGAGTTTCAATATTTTTTTTGAATTTCACTCTGATTCAAATTGCTTCTTAATGAGTTGTTGTAAATTTATTATGAAACTCAGTGGGTGATATCTCATTTGACCCACATCCAAGAAAACAGGCAGTGGCAAATATCAAATGAACTGTTTTAATGTAATTTGTTTAAAATATAGGTAGGATTAATATTGTGAATAAGTTCTTTGGCTTGTTAGTATAAGTAGAAAATAAAATGCCGCTCTGGAAGGTATAATAGAATTATACCTCACCAGTGAAACAGGTTGTGCGGAGAGATTGTCGCGTATATAATCATATTCTTAGTTAAATATCAAGTTTTGAATTGGAGACACTAGACAGGGTCAAATTTAAATCATTGCACATTTTGAAGTTTATTCGGTTACACAACACATGCAGGGAACCCTGACCTACGGTTTATTCAATTCTCATATAACCCAAAAATTGTTATTTACGGCGTTGGAATCGAATTATGACTATAATTTGTCGTGTACATCGTGATTGTTGCCAATTATCTTCCACTCTTAAGACATTGTCGACAAATTTCAACATACCCAATTCGACTAATATCTGCTTTAAGATGAAGTATCTGCAAATAATGAATTTATTATATTTAAACCCTCTTAGCCAATAAAATGCACTGTATGGTTTGGTTCAAATGTTGTAAGCCAACCAGAATTTAAACACAGCCGTCCCAGTTCCACCTATTTATTTTAATTAGTGGCGTTGAAGTGCTAACAATGCGTTTGCGGACACCTTTGTGGCTGAATTGTGCAGATCCAGCTTCCCAGGATCAAAATGATGAATGTCCTTGCATCGGATTAACTTGAGAGGAGGAAATAAAGTAACCGTTGTAAATTAATTTTGAATAAACGAATATTTTCCTTACATATTAAGGAAAGCTACTTATTGGACGACTGGTCTCTAAATTTGTTAATAAGCAACAATCTACAAATCTGCATGCATCTTCTAGGATTTTGTAACTTGTTCGTCATGCCGCAATATCAATAAATTTACAATACTTTACAGTATTCTCACAATTCAATATTATCTGAGCAACTCATTTAGCATCTTATGAACGAAAATACAATACAATATTCCCAAAACTATTTATCCTCGTAAAGTACAAAATTTTTCATAGCGTGCAGAAATCTATCAATATACTGCTTTTGTATTTAACGTGACAAAATTAGTTTACTAAGATTTTAATGCGTGATTGTGATATTGGAATGGATACTTATGATCGAAAATATTTTCAACTGCAGCTCTTCCGGGTAGTTCCAATGAGGAAATTTCACCTGCTATTCAATCAAATACGAATGTGGTATCATTTACACCGTAGGCGTTCAACTGATACATTAAATATTAAAAATAATGAGTAGTTTGCAAAAGGCTTTAGGATGACTTTTTTGAAAGTTGCCGGCATACGATAACGTCCTTAAGCCTACTCAATCTCTGCTCGGTTTTATACTGAATTCGACGACAATATATGTATATAGCAATTGTAAACTGTCCGTTCGGTAAAAAAGTGGTTGTCATTTGTCCGAACCTCTAGGATAAGAATATAACATTCTCAAATGCGAAAACAATGACTAGAAAGCTTTGGCACCATTCTTTGTTAAGCTTCAAGAGACCATATCTTTAACATGTATTTCATTTGAATAAGCATGCCTTTTGCAGGATCTTCATTTTATCAAATCTTTGTTACTAAAACTCGTAATGGCACTCTATGCGACCGAAAGTATTTGTAGTTCATCAAAACACTTCGTACTACAGTCTCACCCACCAGGTACGTAATTAAAGTTTCTGGTGTTGAGTGTTCACTTTATACATACATATACATACATGTTTCACTGTTCCACTCATTTCCATTGCTATCAGCAGGCCAGTGAATAACATTGGCAGCTGTTTTGTCAAAATTCAGGAACAGAATGAAAGTTCGTAAAGAGGTGATTCGGAGTAAACGTGAGTTGTAATGTGTTTAGTTATTCCATCTAGTTGCAAGAATGTTAGTTTAGTGAACGATGGTATTCGTTTGTAGTTAGTTAAGAAAATATGATACTATGTTAATTTTTGTGGCACATGTTTGATGCACACATATATTTAGCATATTATCCAACATGTAGAGTTGAACTGAAGGGTATCCCGTTTCCATTTTTCTTTTTAAACATCTTCAATTGTGGGTCTAATTTTATTGCAAACGTTACATATTTCGCGCATTTAAATGAATGGAAACTGTATTAAGCTTGCCTTGTTGGTGACATCTTGCAAATACAAGCCTGACATTCCATTTAATGGAGACAAGAAATTTTCTAAAAGTTTAAGACACGGTAATTCATAGGTTAGGTATATGACATGAATATCGCTAATAGTCTACGAATGCACTAACTAACCTGTGCCGCATTTTCCTAATTACCAATTGCACCGTGCGTCATGTCAAATTCAGAATCAATTCTTATTGTGTGTCCACGCCTGATAATGCCGTTGAGTTATTTGCATATATTGCATGCGAGGCGTTATTCCATACTCGGTAATTATTTGTACACTATTCAGAAACAAAAATATTTATCAAGCATATTGATTTGAGATGGAACGTAATAGTAACCTTACCAAAGTTTATAATTTCTCTTGTGGGACCAAAGGCATTACCTTCGTTGATAAATAAAGTGTCAAGTATCACAACAATGCGTTGTGACGCCGAACAATTACAATGTAGTATATTGGCGCATCAATATAAAATGCATTCCCAATAGACCTACTATTCCTGAAAACGGAAGGCTTTGCAACTTTTTGTCCACATTTTGCGCATAATTGGTATATGGAAGCAGGTCACTAAATAGTACCCAAATCGCGAAAGAACAGCCCTTAAACATTGATAAATCAAAAAATAAGGGCATTTTTTCAGAAATCGTTTGTGTGCCCTGTAGCCAACAAAACTTGTCCTAGAAACCCCAAATTTGGCACAGTGGTGTAAAACACAATTCCCCAGAATGCGATTTTTGAGTTTTTCAGAAAAGGTAAATGCGTAAAAAGTTTTGGCGGGAAAACTATTTAATTCAAAAACGGTAAAACATTTTGAATATCCGACAACGGGAGCATAATGAGGACCTAAAACTACGGTTTGCGCCTTATTTAAAATATTACTAAACTTAGTAATTTGTCTAGAATTTGCAATTAAATAAAAAAATTAGGTGCCAGAACACAATTTTGACACCAAAGTTAAACATAACTTCTGTGGATTCTAAGATATTGTAGGACTTTGGTGTCAAAATTGTGTTCTGTGACCGAATTTTTTTATTTAATTTAAAATTCTCGGCAAATTACTGTGTTCAGCATTATTGTAAATGACGCACAAAACGTAGTTTTAGGTACTAATTATGCTCCCGTTGTCGGATATTCAAAATCATATACCGTTTTTGAATTAAATAGTTTTCCCGCGAAAACTTTTTACGCATTTACCTTTTCTGAAAAACTCAAAAATCGCATTCTGGGGAATTGTGTTTTACACCACTGTGCCAAATTTGGGATTTCTAGGTCAAGTTTTGTGGGCTACAGAGCACACAAACGATTTCTTAAAAAATGCCCCTATTTTTTGATTTATCAATGTTTAAAGGCTGTTCTTTCGCGATTTGGGTTCTATTTAGTGACCTGCTTCCATATACCAATTATGCGCAAAATGTAGAAAAAAAGTTGCAAAGCCTTCCGTTTCCAGAAATAGTAGGTCAATAATATTCTATTTGTACATGTTCAGCAATGCAATGTCAAACCATTTGTGTAGGTAGGTTTGTAACTCACTTTGAATGTCAACATGGATAAATGCGAAGCTTCTTAATTTCATTTCTTCATGGACTTTTCACTGTTCATGCCTCAAACAGTGGTGATGTTCGTTTCCATTTATTTCTACTTTTACTTGGTTTGATAAGTTGAGCTGACAGGTAGATTCGTTGATATTCATGAACTTTTCGACCTACCAAGTAATATAGTTTTAACGCTTTAAGTGTAATTATCCACCACTTCGGAAAATAACGCATAAATATAATACTTCTTTATGAAACTGCTTTGGCATAGAATGAATTCGTCTACATTACACATTCGAGTCATAATTATTCACAGTTCTCCAGTACCACGCATATAGTGTAATGTAAGCTGAGTGCGCTAGGGATTTCTAATTTATATTATGCATACAATTTATGATACCTTCAAATACTTGCCATGATGAAAACGTACGAAAGTAGTTCTTATATCAAGTAATGGTTGATGCAGACGTCACTACGTTTGCAAATCAAACAAGGAGGAAATTGCAACGGTAGGTATTGATGTCCACTTCGCCTAATTGTAAGTTAGTAAAAAGTGACTTTTAAAATCCAGTCTGAATACGTCAACCGTATTGTTGTTCTTCCCATGAACTTTCATGTTTACAATATGTTACGAGCTCGACGACACTTAAAGTTAATACGCATCGCTGGAACATTTCAACCACATTAGGTTGATTTTTTCTTGTGTAAGAATTAGCGTACAATGACTGGTTAGAAAGTGAAAATTGAAATATATTTTTCGTTGTTTACAACGTTTGCTTCACTAACGACTCAATTAACTAGCTGATGCAAAATTTCGATTTTGAAAATCGCCAAAACGTTCATGGAAAAATGTTACTGAGAATTGTTGTGCAACCAAACGTTACTGTTTATTCTGCCACAATGGAAACTGCCGCTAAATGGTGTGAACGTGATTTATTCTTTGATGAAAAGGTCAAAAAGAATATTTGCATACAATGGACGTAATTCTCAATAAATGTTGGAGACTCTCCAATGGAGAGCATCGACATGATAATACTTCATCGTTACATAAAATTATTTCGTGAACTAATTAATTAAGCTGGAACACTTGGCTGGTCGGAGACTTGCTAAAGGACTCTAATTTGTTTGTTTTATGAACTGTATATGTGGATTTGCTGTACGCGAGTTACATAATAAATTTTACGTTGTTTGAAACAATTATACATGCGACGACAAGTTGCTTCGCAAAAATGACAACGTTACTTTCACCAACAGTTATGGATTACGTCAAATGGAAGGTATTTAAGTAGTTCAAATTTTGGGCTACAACATGTTGCTCTCTAGAAAATGCTAATGTAATACGTTTAACTCGAGTTTGTAGGCATTGATTGCAACGTCAGCTGAATAATTTTGAAGACGTAATTTCAATTCATGGCTAGGCATAAAATAGAAATAGGAATCGAAGTTGTAAAAATAACGAAAACATTCATTATAATAATGATCAATAAGCATCAATTCTTTCCAGAAATGGTAGACAAAACGATATAGGAATTATTTAATTTTGGCATCTCGTCTAAATTAAATATCTCTTAATTCCATTTTTATTAAATTTCCCGTACAAACCTGATAGATAAATAGATTTGCAAAAAACTGCTAACTTCCGAAACCTGTGTGGAACTATTACCCATTTATTCGGAAAAAGTAGTCATTTCCTCGAGTATTACATATCATTACACTTAACGTTCTGATGAAACACGTTTTCAACTCCTAACTTTAGTGACAAGTTAACCTCGAATAGTCTTATTTGGAAACAATTTGAAATTCACATACGTGTTGTGCTACCATTTTGTGAATTCGTTATGTGGCGCAATATCTAAGCATAATTGATATATTCAAAATCGGAGTCGTGAATTATTTTAGTAGACATTTTATTCACAAATAGCAGAAGACTATGCATTGGAGCAAACATAATATTTTAGTTATGTTACAATTGTAATATTACCACCTGGAATACAAAAGTAACATTGTTACTGTAATGCAGTCGTCAATGTTACATAACATTGATGACTGTATTACTGAAACAGTCACATAGAGTTGCTCTATTTTCCTAAGATTTTCCCCGTACTTTACGGTCGCACGGGTTAACTTTACAAGTGATTATATTGCTAACAAGTGTTACTTTGAAAATCTTTTGTAAAAAATAGCTGGAAAGCAGTATTATTTTCTGTGGAAATAATGTTCAGCTACTATTGCAAATAATCAAAAAAATCCAAGGTCTACGGGCAACGGTTTGTAGACATATTTATAAATGAACGAATTAGATACACTATTTTGGCATTGGAGGTTTACTTGTTGTTTAATGTAATACGAAACATATTTTAGCTACTTTGGTTCTTTCTACCTAGTTGTTTGTTTAACCTGCACTTAACGTGTAATTCGCATGGCGTGAAATTGATCATTGTGACGTCCACAACATGCCAAAATCCAAACTATGTGTGGTTATTGGTAAAATGTTAGTCAAGTCTCAAGATCAGGTGAATCAGGAAATTTGAAACGACAAATACATCAAACAGGAAAATATATTGACTTGGCAATTTGAATCAAACCATAAAATCTATTCCCAACGCAATGTTGCGGCGCCTAATGTTGAATAAAATCCATTCAAATTAACGTGAGCTGCAGGAACTTAGACGCAATTAGTTTCCGTGTGTGAAAATACTTACCATTTATTATTGAATCTGTTTAAAACTTATCATCGTGTGTTGGTTCAGTTCCACTCGTTTCTAGTAAATTAAATGTGCAACGGATAACAAAAGTATTGAGGTCGTGTTTTTCATTCTCCGATAAAAACCGATTATTCAGTCTAATCCAAACATTTCTACACTCAAGCAGTTAGTATCTATCCTACTCGTAACCTAGAAGAATAACAGAGGAGTTATTTGAGGCGTCCAACAGCCGCAATGTAGTGAACATCTTATAGTGCTTCGTGTGAACATTGCATAAATTTCCATTGAATCCTGGCATTTGGCATGTAATTGATTTTAGTTTCCAAATCAATAAAAGCGATATTGTGTCGACATAACTGAGGAATTCAGTGATTTTTAAAATTTCATACGTTCGGTTTCGGTTTTTTTTTCTGGTCCTTTCCCTGGATTCCTTTTTATCGGCAAAGGATTATATAACTGATCCAATTCAAAATTATACTGTAGCATTGCTCATCTTTACACATTGTTGTCAACAAACTAGCCAGAAAGTGAAAATGAATTTCTAAGCCGTGGTATGTCAAATATTTAATGTCCTGAACCCTCATTCATACATGACGGATGCTCAATTGTGCAAGTGGAGATCATTTTTGGCAAATCGCATTTTAATGACATGCCTTGCTGTTGATTTATGAAAGACAAACTGTGTGTTGAAATACATTTTTGATACAACTACGTGTGCCGACATTTTTATTTTAATGCCGTATCATGCTTAATAAAGTGATTGCCTTTTAAATATTCAAGAACATCGCCAACTGTTGCAACAGTCAATCATGTTTTAGTATGGTATGATTGCACAAATCCAAAAATCCAGCGGATACGCTACAACAACGGGTTTTACGAGAATTAACATCGCAGAGGGAATAAGTTTGGCAAAAATAAGTACGGAGTTAACGCGATATTTAAGGTGTTATTTTGTAGTGTAAAAACAAAATATTAGTTTCTTTGTGCCTACGGCTACATTTTTTTATCCTCAGTTACTCCTTCGTTCTTTCTGTGCACTGCTCTTTGCAAATAATACGTATCATCCCATTAACATAGATTACCATTCAGTTCAACATTTAAGACAGAGACAGCAAACTTAAATCATTGAACATTCTCGTAGTTTATCTGCTGCACAACAACTATGATGACGAGAATGGCCTACCTGAGGTTTATTTCGTTTTCACATAATGCAAACAATGCAATTTACGGCGTTCACATTGAAGTATGCCGCAAATGGTTGTCCTATGCATCGGGATTATAACCAATTATTTTTCAATCTTAAGACATTATCGATTAATTCCCTCAGTCCCAGATCGATTAATATCTTCATGAAGACGTTATTACTTCAAATTATGAATTTATTATCTAATCCATTCGAACCAAAAACGTATGCTTGATAAAAAAATGATTTCGTTATAATGTGGTCAGCTGTTATGTGCACAATAGTCAAGATTACCGTATATGTTATGTTTCTTCGGGGTCCAAATACAGTCAATATAGCAATCATAACAACATTTTTCCAAAATTAGTCGAATTATATTTGCAGTTAAAACTCTCTAGGTGTACTACTTAACTTCGAATCTAAACTACCACATTGCGTGCACGAGTTCCAACCTTTTTTTAAATAGTGGCTTTGAAATGTTAACAATACTTTTGCGGGCACCCTGCGGCAACAATGTACAGAATTCAAACAGCAAAATGATGAATATCCTCACGTCGGGCTAATTTGAAATGAACAAATAACGCAACCGTTGCTCATCATCATTTTGAGAGTCAACTATACAACGCAAGTGGTTAAGCTTACGCTCAAAATGAATAGTTGCACAACATCGTTCGACCCACATACATTCCTATCCCACTAAAGTAAACTAGGGCATGATTTGTCTGTAAATTTTTTATTAATCAACAAATAAAAGATCAAAATCTCCATTCGTTAACTATTATGATTTGGTTGTTTTTGCTCATAGGGCAATACATATCAAGAAATCATTGGTCTACTCAACAGTATTCTTAAGGAAAACATCGATACAAATCATTTAGCATCTTAGAATGAAAATGCTCTAATTATGTTCTCGTTTACTACTTACCTTACCAAAGCGAAAAGTTGAGCATTTTTGATGGAGTGAAGAAATGCATCATTAAACCACTTTTGTATTCAATGTGCCACAATTAATTTACTGCTATTTTAAATGCGTGATAATGCTAACTGTGGGGATCCTGAAGGTCGAATACCACTATTTCAACTGTAAGTCTTGGGCATAGACATGATTGGGAAAGCCATCTGCTCTTCAATTTAATGCAAATAGCTCTTCATCCAAACCTTAGGCGCTCAGTTGCCACATGAAATACTATGAATACTGAGTAATTTATAATCGGCTTTAGGATTACTTTTTTGTAAATTGCGGTATATGATATCGTCCATAAGTTTCTTGAATCTATACTCGGTTCTATACTGCGGTGGACTACAATGTATGCATCTAGAAATATTAAGCTGTCCCATATGTAAAAAGTGGTTACCAGTTGAATGAACATCTATTTGAGCCTGTTATGAATAGAACATTCTCAAATGCAAAATTACGGACCACAAAGTTTTACTACAATTCCTTGTTAGTTTCCTGGAGACCATATCCTGAACATGTATTTCATTTGAATGAATACATCATGCAGGATCTCGATTTAATCTAATCCATGTTACTACAACTCGTAGTGGCAAGGTCTTCGACTACAATTATTTGTAGTTCATCAAACACTGTAAATTAAAGTGACACTCAGGGTCAAGATCAAATCAATCAGTGTTTCGGTCCCGCCACCATTGACGAAATTGTAGCTTGTGATGCTAAACGTCAACTGTACACATATGTATATTTCACTGTTCTTGCTATTTCAATTGCTATCAGGAGTACAGTGAATAAAATTGGCAGCATTATGGTACATAAAATTGAGGAACAGGTTGAAAAATTCGTAAACGCAATTCGTAAATTCTAGGTGTAACGGGAGTAATTTTTCAAGCTAGTTTCCTTAATATTAATTAGTGAACGCATGGTATTCGTCCTGTAGTGGTGTTTTAGAAAACATAATAATAGGTTAGCTTAACAGCTTGAGGGATTGCAGTAACCTTGGACGTACCTATCTTATCGATTGGGTATTTTGTAATGCACACCAACTGCCTACCCTTCCTCAAACCTGTAATATATGAATATATTTCACCAACCTTCAAATGATACTTTGTGACGCTCAAGTGTCAACATCACATTGTTTTCAAAACCCATCATCAATGATTTTGTTCAATTTTATGTCATTAAGAATGTACGCCGTACGATTAGTTCTTGCTGTAAGTTGTTTGGATGTGCATACCATATCCTTATCTAACTCTAAGGGTTTAAAAGGGAATCATGCATAATTTTCGGTGCCTCCTGTATTACATTGCTTTCAAAAATTGGATTAAAGTTCAGGCAGCTATTAGCGTTTGTACAGGGTTTTCTTCTTCAAAAATGCAGTTAGTTTATATTTGAATCAAGAGTAGCCAGTATTAGTCCTATTCATTAAGTCCGATTGGACCTGGTATTTCTATCGTGCTTGCATACGTGTGTTGCTGACATTATTTCTTTTCTTATATCCTGAACATATGGAAGTCACTATTTGGCTACGATAGTCGTTGATGCGTCACCGGAAGACACCGCGATATATTTTGCCTTGTTTCCACTTATCCAATTTAGGTTGAAGTAAACTTTACTTAACGATTTATGTGCAATTGCCCTCCATAACATTACACAAAAACGGGAATGCTATTTTCCTAAAATGAATGGGCATAGAATCAATTTGTGCAACTTAACAACTGAGTTATATCTGTAATGATACACATTCCACAAGTTGCACTCGGGTAACATAATGTAAGCTGAGTCCTCTACGAATCCCTAATTTCAATAAGTGCAGCGTTAATGATACAAAACAACGAGCTACGTTTAATACAGATTCATTTAGTTTGGTCACATATTACGTTGGTGGTGTAGTATGACACCAATCGTTATTCAGATATGTTTACACTAACACTCTGCAATTTCAAAATTTCAATCATTTCGAGTGCCATTTCAACTTCAACCGGCCATCACGATACAACTTTTGGAGACTCCACACAACTTGCTTTTATAAAGAGTTCTCTATCTTGAAAAAGTTAAAGTCGGCGTTGAAGCCAACCGTTGTAGAATTTCAACTTCAGGATCATTAAGGCTCTCATCGAAAATATCTTTACAGCACGAATTATGCTCGTAACGGACCGAGTAATGCAAAGGTATGAATTGATTTCATTAAGTCTGTATAGACATTTTTAGTAAAAATGGGGCTTACATATGTACACGTGATTTCACCGAAATTGCAGCGACCGATTAAAACATGACTAAAATGCAATCAAACTTCCTTGTGGTCGGAATATTAATTCTAAAACAATTTAAAGTGTACATTTTAGTGCTCACATCATTGAAAGCGGTGTAGAGCAGAATCCGCGCTAAGATTTGTTTGCTAAATTTTAGTGAATGCAGTGTTTATGGATTATACACTTACCAGGTTTTCGCACAATCTTTTAAAATACTAGGCAACTCTATGAATCTATGAAATTCACATTACCAGACCCGGTTCTCTTATTGAATTGCGATTCTTGCGATTCTTGCATGCATGCAGGCGTGCTTATCATTAGCACATTAATTCTAGAGTCCCTGCGTAGAATTTGTCTCCACTTGGATGGAATATAGATTTTCAGTCCCTATGTTAGATTTTTATTCACATGTAGTTGGACAACATAATTAATTGTTGAAACGTGCTGTAAACTATTAAAATGAAGGGCAAGGATGGCGCTAAATGTTAGTGGAGACTGGTGAGGTTTGAATGATTATACATACTCTCGGCACTAACCGTCATAAGTACTACAGATTTACTACCAGACAGCGCAATATAATAATCACATACAAAAATTGATTAAATCGTTGCAAGCATCAGCATTTTTGGGGTACCAGCAGAATTCGTGGCATTGAATAGTTTTATGTCGTATCTAGATATCTGCATTGACGTAAATGATCAGTAAAATAGAATCTGTATTGCCAACCCAAAATCGTGAAAAAATAACCGATTAATAAAATATGTGAAAATTTGAGGCTCGGCGTGCCGAATGCCTTGAAATTTAAATGATAATATATCATGAAATGCTTAATAATGTATGAAATTCGCTACGAATAAACTTTATTTGATCCGACTTCCGAAGTGTTTCTATTTTATTTATATTTGCTTACTTGTAATTTAACTTGCATAATTCAGTGGAAATATTAAATATTATTTACTGCCACTGTCTACTTCAACTAGACTTGTACACATTAATGCAATGTCAACTGATCTGGCCCAAGGTGAACCTGCTACCATGTTTAGTTGGACAAGCGGAATATTACTAAGCGTCGACGTGCACGTTTTACAGCCTGCCTTTAAACCAATCCTCATTGTTATTATTGTTCACACAATGCACCGCTGTGTTGCATACTTGAAGCATATATAGGACTGAGTTTAGTTTAAATACACATTAATTTATATTTGCTTTTTCGGACTTACATTAATCTATAACGATTTATTTCGGAGCGCATCAACTAACACAATTGAAACAAGTAGCTACTGACCTACTCTTCCCCAAAACAGAAAGGCTCTGCAAACTCATTTTTAGAATTTGCTACAATTTGGTGTACTTATTCGGACTAATATTAAACATGTAATCCCAAAATTGCAGATCCATAACTTGAATATATTTCCAATTATTAGCATTTTTGTCACAAAAAAGTCATAAAAGTTTGTGCGCTCTATAAAATACAGTTTTTGAGCTAGAGGTATAAAATTTTGCACCAGGGTACAAAATCACAATACAAAATATGCGATTTTTTTGTTTTTCAAAAATTGACTAATTTAAAAAAGTTTTAGCGGGAAAATATGATAAGTCGAAAAAAAGCACATTTTTGCATTCTCGACGCCGGAATTTGCATCCTCTGCTGCAGCAACAAAATTAGTAACACATAATCTGGTCGATGAAGTGGGATTTAAGGAATTGTACACTCAATTTTTATTTGCATCAATTGAATCTATTTTAATTGCGTAACCCCTGTCATATTTGAAGACAATATCATGAAAGTATTGACTAATATTTACAAATTGCGAGAGTAAATAAAACCATAATTTAAACTATTGTTATATTGTTGAAGAACTGCCAAATAATTACAAATTTCAACATCAGAATTATAATTATAACCGATAGTGATTAGTAGCATTTGCAGTAGGAGTTAATGTAGATTATTAATCTTTTAAAATCTGAACTTTTAATTGCATTTAATTGCACAGTACAGTTTGCATTTAATTTTCAAAATACAATTTGCATTTAATTCTAAACAGTAAAGCTCTGAAAAGAATAATCTCCAATTACCGGTAAAAACACATTAATACATAGAAACAAATTTTAAGATTTTCATTACCATAATCTCAAGTCTCGTAAACATTTCGATAATGTGATTTGTGGGATTTGAAGCGGTGTGTAATTAGTGACATCTCGTTTTTATTAATTGTGTAGGTCGTCCCGTCGGCAGTACGGGGTTCATTGATTTCCATAATAATGTCCCGCAGCGGTACAAGGATTGATAATATTGGGCTGGGCTATTTGCAGTTGTCTAGTCCTTCGGTTGATTTTCATTACTTGGAATTTCCCGTCTCCTTGTTCAATGTCTTATACGATAAGTTGTTCAAGTTCAATCATAAAATGCGTAAAATGATCCAATTGGGGTAAATGTTTTCTGCGGTAAATTGCGTTGCTTCGAACTTTCTGAAATTCACCACCGTCAGTTCTACATCACCCGAGGTTCTACCCATTGCGATAATATTGAAATCTCTTGGCTTGAATGTATGCTGTTTTCTGGTTCCTTTTATTGGTTTGAAGTTGTCATATGGTTCCTTAAATATCGGTCTTTGCGTTGCAATATCCAAACAATTACGAAAATATTACAGCATCGTAGAGTAGATTCTATTGATGAAAAGATAAATTGTGTATTGAACTATCGGTTATAATTATAATTCTGATGTTGAAATTTGTAATTATTTGGCAGTTCTTCAACAATATAACAATAGTTTAAATTATGGTTTTATTTACTCTCGCAATTTGTAAATATTAGTCAATACTTTCATGATATTGTCTTCAAATATGACAGGGGTTACGCAATTAAAATAGATTCAATTGATGCAAATAAAAATTGAGTGTACAATTCCTTAAATCCCACTTCATCGACCAGATTATGTGTTACTAATTTTGTTGCTGCAGCAGAGGATGCAAATTCCGGCGTCGAGAATGCAAAAATGTGCTTTTTTTCGACTTATCATATTTTCCCGCTAAAACTTTTTTAAATTAGTCAATTTTTGAAAAACAAAAAAATCGCATATTTTGTATTGTGATTTTGTACCCTGGTGCAAAATTTTATACCTCTAGCTCAAAAACTGTATTTTATAGAGCGCACAAACTTTTATGACTTTTTTGTGACAAAAATGCTAATAATTGGAAATATATTCAAGTTATGGATCTGCAATTTTGGGATTACATGTTTAATATTAGTCCGAATAAGTACACCAAATTGTAGCAAATTCTAAAAATGAGTTTGCAGAGCCTTTCTGTTTTGGGGAAGAGTAGGTCTACTTGAAATAAAGTTTATGCCATGCTACTTGCATGGGATTTTTGTTTGGATCATACATAAAACAGAGGACAGGAAATGAAATAAGAGAGTAATGGTTCATCCAACCAAAATTGGCAGACAACTTCGGTCCACCACTTTCAGTAAGCTTTCTGTACTATCATGGAAGCTACCCACAATATATGCGTACAAATTTAGTCGAATAAAACTTCATACAAATTTATCACTAAGGCTACTTACTACAATTGAATCTGGCTGTTGGTAATGCGGCTTTCCCCGGTTTTGAATTTTTCCTTCAGGAATGGTTTAATAGCCATGTAGAAATAGCTGACCGAAAGTGAAGTACACATCAATCTGAGTCTACAGCAAGTAAAGTCACCTCAAATTTGCAATTTTAATCTGAATGTGTACAGGATTACTTTCTGTCTGTATGCAAGCAATTCTTCAATTGATTGTACAAATGTCAAATCAGATTAGTACATTGAATGACTTGAGTAACATTGACGACTCAAATGGCGAAATGGTCCAATCTGTTAAACAACTGCAGAGGTATGCTGGACGGTCGTTATTATAGTTGCAGTATTGAATTTGTAAATATGCAATTTTGAGGTCTCTAAAGTAGCGAATTAAATGGAGTTTGTTCAAGGCCAGTTAGTTTGATTAGATTAGTAAAATACATAGTTTGTGCGAGGAATTTTTAGTAGAGATCATAAAATGGTTTGTCAATTTTCAATCTAGTTATATAATTTTTGACCGAACGAATAAATTTAAAACCATTAAAATTGATTTAATTTATTCTAAACCAAGAGTGGACGATATGGAATCTAGCTCTTTTATTTTTATCATTTGCGATGGGAATTATAATTTATGACGTTGACATCTTATTTTGCCGCCATCGGTAAATTGACGAGGTTGTTGCATGTTCTACATCATTCTCAAGACATCGATTGATATCTTCCGTATGTAAATATGTATAACTACTTTATTTATGATAGTTATAAGTCGTAAATGTATCCATTTATATACACGTTAGCCAAAAGGAGAAGGACGGCGAAAGTCTGATTTGGTCCTAATAATTTTGTCGACTCTAAAACCTATATTTACATGTAATCTTTCCTTCACCAATATGTATACTGAGACGTTAAAATATCAACAAGATTTTTATTGACAGGCTGCAAGATAAAATAGTTGAAGTTCAAGATCCGAATGGAAAATGCTCTCGAAAAACAGTGGCGTAAATCTCGAAAGTTGTTATGTTCAAGAACATTAGTTTGGATTGTCATGGCCTGGTATTGTGTTCGCAGTCCTCAACCTCACCTATTCAAGAATAATGCTTCGGTAATGCGTCAGGGACGAATGTATTAGTACCATTGTCTGAGGAAACAAAATATGTATTTGTCTCTATTTACATGCATCTATGGTAGCTAGCCACGGCAAATGCCATGCGCAGCATTGATGGCACCATTTGATGCAAACGTAGGACATTACTAACATAGTAACGCTAACGGATGAACAATGGATTAAATTCTTGAAATTTGTTCTTGACGGCCATCAAATTAATTGCACCAGCCACGACCTAAAACAACCTAAACGTCGCTAGAATGATTGAGGACGCTAACCAATTTCGACGCTTTCATATATACGGTAGTTACTCAGAGGGGCAGGAGTTGATTGTTAATTGGTGTAGCTTTGTGTGTTTCCAAAGCAAAACAATTTAAAAAGTTTCTTTGGGAAACATTCTTTAAGCTAGAATATAAAATAGTAAATAATTCCCACGATACTTCATTTCTTATTTTATTCATTTCACTGCAACTTCCAGAATTTCAAAGAATTTCAATTAATAAATTTGGGTAGGAAGTGAAAATTAATGGAATGTAAAAATATGGGTTGCTGAGAGTTGTTGAGGGACAAAACATTCAAATATGTGTATATAAAGGGTGCAATTTTCGAAAACTGTTTGAGAGAATCAACTGGATAATACTTCCTTCATCATCCAAAGTATTCTCGTGAACTTAATTAGTTAAGCTGGAGCAGTTTGATACTTTGAGTCTTGCTAAACGCTTTAATTTATGTTTTGTTTTATCAAATCAAAATGTGGATTTCCTTTCCTAGAGTTATATATTGTAAATTCCACCTTTTGAAATTGATGATACATGAGATGACAAGTTGCTACGGAAAGATGGCGACCTATGTTTCACTAACCCAAATGGTTAACATCGACGTCGTTAAGGTTGCAAATTAGGCATGCGAGAGAAACAACATTCAGGTCTGAAGACTGATTGAACGAGGTTGTAGATAAGACGTTGTATTGTGATAAGAAAGGTTGCTAGTTGTAACTTCTTCAACCTTCGCAGAGCTGTAGCAACATATAGCTTACCGGAAGAAGCTGGTTTAATATATTTAACTCCAATTTGTGTGTATTTATTACAACGCCAAATTGGCAATATATTACACGGAACTGGAATTTAAGCTTTGAAAATGGCCCCGGAAGTAGTATATTAATGAGTTACTGGCTACATTAGCTTTAGGAAATGGCCGACAAAAGGATGTACCAATTTTTTAATTTTGGTTGCTTGTCTAAATTAAATGACTTGTTAATTTCATTGATTAAATTGTCACTATTCACTTGATCCAAAATCATATATCCAACAGCAGCTTTGACGAGAAGTACCTTGATCGAGTGTCCATTCGGCAAGAATCAATAGCAATTCCCTGAGCATAAAATATCATGACTCATGACATTTTACATCTTCGTCTCCCACTTTAGCGATAAATTAGCTTGGAGTAGTCTTATACGTTCAATACTCATAAGTTTTAGGATTTTCAGGATGTCATGTGACAATATCTAACCATAATTCATGTATTCAAAATCGGAGTCGCGTATTGTTTTTGTTGACATTTTATTCACAAAGCGCAGTTGAATATGTACTTGAGCAAACAGAGTATTTCAGCTGATGTTATCCTAGCAATATTAACACCTGGAGTCCATGAGTAACATTGAAGACTGCATTGTTGAAACGACCAGATGGAGTAGTTATGTTTTATGTACATTTTAGTGATCCATATATGCCATACGGGGTTAATTTGCAAATGATTATATTGCTCGTCTGTTGCTGCTTTTGAACTCCTTCGTAAAAAATAGTTTTAAAGCTGTCTAATGTTAGGTGGAAACATTCCTATGAAAAGATTGTAGTGAAATCACTTATTTGTCCTAAATTCATTTCTATGGTAATGTTTTAATAGCTAATGTTGGATAAAATGGATAATGAATCCATTCATCCATAATGAATAACGAAAGCAGAGTACCTTGGGCGAAATTAATTTCCGTGTTTTGATAATGTTAATGCAATATTTGCAGTTTATTACAGAATATGTTAAAATTTGTTATCCTGAGTTCCTACAGTTACACTGGTCGCCTGTAAATTGGGACTGAAATTAATAACAGTAATTTTCAAGCTATAGGCTGTACGTCTACATGAATGACAACGATAGAAACGTCATATTGTTCAATATTCAACAAAGCAACTATGCAGTCAAATTTAAGTATAAACTATTTAAACTCATTTCGGATAAAAACGCATGTGCATACATTTGCATTTCAATGAAGTATCATTTTAATAAAGTACTTATTGTTTACATGTGTCGTAGCAGAAACACGAGTAGATTGCCTGCAACAAGAGGCTTTGTAACTAGGAGAATTAATATCATTGAGGAGTTAAGTTTGGTCAAAAATAAATGCGGAACTGACCTGATTTTTATAGCGCTATAATGTAGTGTATAAAATTTCAATGTTTACAAGAACTGGAGTGCAAGATATTTTATAAAGTTACACGGAATCTGAGTCACAAAATATTAGTTTTGTTTGTTTTCAAGGGCCTTGAATCAAGACTACTTTCTCTGTGCACTCTATTGCTACTCTTTCTCTATTATTGTGTATTGCGGTTTCCATGTTGGCAGTATGCCGCAAACTGTCTCTGTCCACATCTGCATTCTGTCAAAATTTCCAGCTAAAAACACAAAATAACAAGCTGTGTATTGTTTTAAGAATTAAAGTGTCTGCCATCTGTGTCTTGAAACTCCAATTCTTAACTCGAATTACCTTAGAGGAGTATCAAAGAACCTTTATATCAGTAACTTTTCCCAGTGTGGGTATTTCAAGTTTTGGCGTTGGAGTTGTTGACAAATTATTTCAGTGAATTATGTCTTGTTCGCCACATAAATGTAAGCAATTCCTAAGTCGACATATGCAGATGAGTACCTAACTCAGCTCTGAAACTACCCGACCTTTTGATAAGGCAGAGTTGTGATCAAAATCATTTTTATTTTCCCATTCACTGATAAATGTCATTCGCAGCGCCCCGCATACCACAACCGTATTCTCCTCACCTGTCTAAAAATAAGAATTAGAATCCGACGGAGACGAAACGAAACTTTTCTCATAACAAGTTATAAGTTGTCGTCTCATTGGACACTAACCAAAGACAACAAGCCACGGTAAATATCGAATGAATTGTTGTAGTGATATTTGTTTCAAATGTTGGCAGGATTAAAATTACTAATACGTTCTTAGGTTTTTTAGGATATTCAGAAAACAAAATGCTACGTATGGGAGACGAAATCGATTTCTATTTCTCCAGTGAAACACTTTTTTCGGAGTGATTGTCTAGGATATAGTAATGACGCTTCCATCCGATAGCTTGAAAATACCCACCTTCCCATCCATACCTCCATCCGATCGACCGAAAACACCCATTCCTCCATCCGTCCGCATTATTCCACTGGGTGGATGGATGGGGCCCACCCTTGGGATACACTTTAAATAGAACAAATCTACCTTTGACAGATTGACTTTATGTTATTAATTAGGAATATATGAAAACTGGAACTGGAATATAATATATATATTTGTGATTTTTGTTTTTTGATTTCCGTTAGCCTTTGAATTCAATGTTAACTTCTTCCATTTCAAAGAATCTTCTAAACCCAACTCATATTTGCTCTGCTGGCACTTATCAGGAACACCTATGCCTTCTCAACATGAACTAAGCGTATAAGTTCTGATTGGTGACGTCGAAGTCATTGCCAAACCATTTTTATCCCGCTAACAACTAACACTAATACTAGGTAATAGCTCTTTGAAAAATTTAATTAAAACTTTGCTCGAAAATTACAAGTGTAATGAAATATTTAATCCATTCATAAAAACATTTATAAATTGTAGCTATACAGTGCTTACGTTATAAATACCACACCGTTGTATTTAATTTATCAAACAGAATTGCTTTGCATAACGATGTAATGTTGAGTTTGCATTCACGCAACAGTTTTCGCAAAATTAAAACAAGCCGAATTTTTGGTTTACCAAAACCCGTGGTATGAGTGGCTAAATTATCATTGTTAGTATTGCAGCCACATGCGTTAACGTCTTGAGTATTTTAAATAATCCAACCGATAAACATAAGTAAGACTCGCCAATCTTTGAGTTGGAAAACAACACAGTCTGTTGCAATTAAATTTAATAACGCCGAGCAAAGCAGTAGTATTCAACTAATAGATGGAAATTGTATGAAGGAAATGATTTTTAAATATATCATTTCATAGAGTATTGACTTTTGACCCGGAGCATTTATTAGTACACAAGTTGCAAGTGTAAAAGTTAAACAAGAGTACATGCCTGGCTTCAAAGCACGTGGACACCAGGCAAAGTAGTAACTTTTGCTCGTTGCAACAGTGTATAAGTTAACGAACCACAGTAGCTCTTTAATTTCTATTTACTATTTTGTTAGCTAAAAATTGTATTTCATTGACAGTATTGAAAGATAATTACAATTACAATAGTGATACAAATGTAATTCATCATCTTGAATTTTTAGGATTCTACAAATTAGGAGTTTAACCAAAATGGGACTTCTGGTCTACCCTATCGTTACTATTCATCTGCACATTCAGTCGCGTTGGCTGCACGTTGAGCTCGGCACCCACCCCACAGGAGCTCGAAGACCTTCCCCAGGAGTTCGGAGCCCGGATGCCCCTCCAGGAGCTTTATTTTTCGGAGCTCCCCTTCAGGAGCCTCGAGCTTGAAGACCTCCACCAGGAGCTCGCTCCCAATAGCACCTCTATAAGAGCTTTTTCCTAGGGGCTTCCCTTCATGAGCCCGGAGCCTGAACACCTTCACCAGGAGCTTAATTTATGACCCCATTCTCTTGTGAATTTTGAAATACAAAAGAAAATGTTTTAATTTTGTAATGCATAGAACACCTATACATACTTTTGGAACGGTTTTCTTATTTCAAACGTGATGTTTTCGGTAAGACTCGGGTTAATGGGTCGCGGGAAGAATTTTGTTCACAAAAAACAACTGTCTAAATCGACTGGAAGTCACTTTTTGAGAATTTTTGCATTTTTAGAAACAACAATTATGAAATTTTATGGACATTTTTCGAAATGTTACGATTCTCACATCAGTCCGTTACATTCAGACATGATGCTGATTATGATAAAAACCTCAAATGTCAACCAAAACGAAGTTTATTCAAAATTTGAAAAAAACCTCAAAAAGTGATTTGCAGTAGATTTAAACATTTATTTTTTTGTGACCAAAAAACTTTCCGAGACCCCTTAGCCCGAGTCCAACCGAGATCTGTCGTAGATATGCATAAAGCATCACACCCGATATGTTTCCGATATGAAATAAGCTCCTAAGGGTGAACTCCTAGAAGTAGCTCCTAGAAAGGAGCTCCTGTGAAAAAGCTTCCGGAAGGGAGCTCCTAGAAACGAACTCCTAGCGGGGAGCTCCTGAACAATAAGCTCCTAGAGGGGAACTCCTGGAAACGAGCTCTTAGGGGAGATCTTCAAGCTCCTGTGGGGGCATTGAAGCTCCGGGCTCCTGGAAGAGATCTTCGAGCTCCTGTAGGGGATCCGCCCGTTGAGCTCGACGACATTACATGTACATACACTGTTCTGGAGCAATACAATTAAGCAAGGTCGATTGGTTGGGGTGGACGTATTTATTTAAAAAGTGTAAACCGCTGTATAATTTTTGATATCTAACATGGCCGTTTGCTTCACTAAAGTCATGACGGAGAATGGTATATAAAGTACGCGACTCTTGAGAGCGTTAACAAGATGATACTTTTATGATTATATTAAATAATATCGTGAACTTAATTAATTAAGTTGGAGCAATATGATACTTTGAGTCTTTCTAAACTCTTCAAATTTATGCAATGTTTTCACAAACATAAATGTGGAGTTGCTTTCCTAGAGTTATATAATAAATTTCACATTTTTAAATTGATTATACCAGAGATGGCAAGTTGCTACCGAAATAGGGCAACGGTTAGTTTTACGAACCCAAATGGTTAACGTCGACGTCGTTTGGTTAGGAAATGTGGCATCCGTGGTGAAAAGGACATGCAGGTTGGAATGCAGTGTTAATGTGGTAGTGGATAAAGTATTAAAATGGATTCCTACTTGTTGCTTATTCAACCTTGACAGAAGATGAGTAAATTTGGAGCTGCAGCAACATATTGCTCTCTGAGAAATGGTGGTTGAAGGACGTCGATGTTGCAGTTGTAATATTAGCACTTGGAATCAAAGAGTAACATTGACGACTGCCTTGCTGAAACGGTCCAATGGTGCCGCAATACCATCCAAAGGTATTTGTCACTGCATTGTGGGTCCATGGGATTAATTTACAAATTAGTGTATTTCTGAAACGCGTTGATTTATAAATCTTTTGTAAAAGTCAGTTAGGGACCTGTCTAATTTTATGTGAAAAAACGTATAAAAAGACTGTTGTGGTATCACATATTTTTCCTAAATACATTCGTGTGGTAATGTTGAAATGGCTAATGTTGAATAAAATCAATACTCGCTAACTGGAACTTGAGTTCCTGAGACGTAATAGTTTTCCGGTTTTTGAAAGGTTGAAAAAATATTTGTCATTTATTACTGAATTTGTTAAAAAATTGTTGTCCTGTTTACCGGAAGTTATTGAGCATTACTCCAAATAATCAGTACATTCAAAAACAAGTACGTTAGGATATTTTGGTCTCAATTATACTTCTACACTTGAAAAAAATTTGGCTGTCAGTGGATCTATATTCAAATATTGAACCACTATTTGAATATAACAAAAATGAATTATAATAATACAGTACAAGCATAAATATGTAAAAACTTGATGAGCTGCAAGTAATTTCATTATATTTCGATAGTATTTTAATTAAGTTCTCTGCTGAACATCTCGAAGATAGAGCACACGTACCTGTTTTTAGATGAATTTCATATAACCCAAAAATTGTACTTCACGACGCTGACATGGAATTATGACAAGGATTGATCATATGCATCGTGATATTTTATGATTTGGTTGCTTTTTCGTCATACGCCAATATCAAGTAATAATTGGTCGACTCAAAAATAGTCTCACGATTCAACAATGCATATTGAACTCATCTAACGTCTTAGAACGAAACTGCACTAAGAATAGATTCGCTAACAACTTATCAAGTAAAGCGACAAGTCCTTTTGTCATGGAGCGAAGGAATGTATCAATAACTACTTTTTTATTCAACTAATGAGTAATTTACAAAAGGCTTAGCTTAACAGCTTTGTAAGTTGCTGTCATATGATAAGGTCCTTACGTTTCCTTAATCAATACTCAGTTTTAACCGGTAAAACATTATGGTCACCAAAGCATAATGAGAAAGCTCCTCATATCGATTAATTTTCAGGAAGGCGCCAAATTTTTTCCTGCAAACTAATTCGTATAACTGTTGACGAAACTGTAATTGTAATGACTTTCCACGAAAATGACTTTGGAATATTTTTGGTGCTAGTCGAGGCGTAGTTTTAGCATGTTTTATGTTCAGTTAGAACTTGAATTTTCTCATAGTCTTAGTAAATTTGGTTTCAAACAATTTAGCAAAGAGGTATTTCGTGTATTAAATCATATGTTATATTATATAACTTACATAATATAACATTTTGAAATCGTTAATCTATTGATAAATACATTTTTGATCATACGGTACAAGTGTCTACCAGTTCTATTTAATTCATCAACACATAGTCGCTGGACATTATTATGTTTTGTGATGTCTGGAATCACGAAAAGATTCCGAGTTGCTACCGAAATAAAGCAACGTTAGTTACAATAAAGGTTATGGTTAAGGTAGACGTCTTAAAGTTGGCAAATCAGGAATCTGAGAGAAGAAAGTTGCAAGTCACAAAGACGTCATGTATGATGTTATACAAATGAACAGTTGTTTTGGAGAAGGATCCCTAATTGCTACTTATGCAACCTTCGAAGAAAATGAATAAATTTTCAGCTACAATACACCTGCGATTTAGTTGCTCTTCCTCCGACACAAAAATTGCACTTCACGGCGTTGACATCGAATTTTGCCTCAATAATTGATCGTATGAACCGAGATTGTTGCCAATTATTTCTCACTATCAAGTCATTAGCGACTAATTCCTTCAGCCGCAATTCGAATAATATTCTCTTTAAGCCGTAATTACTCCAGAATAGGAATGTATTGTTTAATCTATTCGAACCAATTAATACGCTTGATCAATGTCCGGTTTCGTTCTAATATTGTCAGCTGTTATGTACACAATATTCCAGGTTACCGTAAATGTTACCTCTCTCTAGTTCCACATACATTTGTCATAGCAATCTGAACAATCGTAATCCAGAATGGCGAAAACATGAAAATAGGAGATACCTGGCATCTTTGTTTACCTTCTGCATAGATGTCTGCACCAGAATATAAAAAAATGCCAAACTCCGCATAGAGGGCTTTAACAACTTTTCTTAGTAAAGGGAAAAGTACGTTTCAACTTGAAACTTTCAAGGTGTGAAGAAATGTATCAAAAAACAACTTTTGTATTCAACGTGACACAATTAGCTTACTGTAATTTTAATACGTGACAGTAACAAGGGTAGAGATCCTTCCGATCGATTGCGATTGAGTAACTCCACGAAGTATCAACTAGTAAAAGAACCGACTTTTAATAATTGAAAAATCGACTCTATATTTTAATTCTCTGGAATAAAGTAAGTACTGTAAACATAGGAAACCATGTGAAAAATTCATGCAACGGGGTAAAATGAGAAAATTTGACCGTCCAGTGGAGAGTATTTTATTTCGAGATTATTTCGGTCATATATTTCTAGAATATTATTTGGAGCATCCATATATTATACCGTTAGTAATTCATGGATATCTTAAGTAACCCACATAATTCAAATATTCCTCTCACTGTGATTGGAACTAAAAACTTGACCATTTCTCAACGGAACCCCGAGAAGGGACCTCCAAAGAATGTTCGTGCAAAATTTCAGCGAAATCGGACATGGTATGTCGAAATAAAGTACTCTCCACTGGACGGTCAAATTTTCTCATTTTACCCGTTGCATAAATTTTTCACATGTTTTTCTATGGCTAGAGTACTTACTTTTTCCGGAGAATTCAAATATAGAATCCGTTGTTCAATTATTAAAAGTCAGTTCTTTTACAAGTTGATATGTCGTGAAGTTACTCGATTACAATTGCGACTGCAACTGTTGCTCGTACTCAAAGTGCAGGAAGTCATCTACTCATCAATTTCATCAACATCGTAGGCGCTCATAAAATGTTAAGGATTATAGTGTAATTTGTAAACCCCTTGATGAATTTTTTTGTAATTTGCCGTCATACGATAACATCATTAAATTCCCTGAATGTATAATCGATTCTGAATTCAGCAACTATTTTCAATTTAGGAAAGTCACGTCGGCTCAGGTTGGGAGATCAAATCCTTTTTCCATATATTAATAGCACCGACAATTAATAAATATTTCATTATATTTCAAGGAGAATATATTTCATTTGAATGAGTTCATCTTTCAGGGTCTACATTTCATCAACGCTATGTTACTACAACTCGTTTTGGTATGGTTTTCAACTAAACTTATTTACAGTTCCTCAATATAATGACACTCACCGTCCTGATCCTAATTCAACCTAGCTTTTGATTTTACCTACAAATGACGGAATTGTTGTTTATGGCATTGAACTTTAACTTTATATAAACACAGTTATTGTTCACTGTTCTTGCCATTTCAATTGACATATTGTCAAAATTGAGGAACATCACGACAAATTCGTAATTCGTATTCCTAAGGACATCACGACATTTTTCAAAATACTAATTGCGCCGGGTCATGTTAAATTCAGAATTAATGTTTTTTGCGTCTACAAACCGTTGAGGAATTTTTATATGTACCAATGCAAGGCGTTACTCAATAGTAGATAATTATTTGTACACCATTTATGAACAAAAATGTTTATCAAGCAAATTGATTTGAGTTAGCATGCAATAGCAGCTTTCTCAAATTAGTTACTCCTCTTGTTGGTGCAGTAGTGATTACCTTCGTTGACAAACAAAGTTCCAGGTATCAATGTAATGTTTTGTGACGCCGAACAATTACAATGTAATATTCGGCATATCTATATAGAATACATGTCCAGTAAGTGAAGATATAAATTGTGACTGCGACTTAGACTAAATTATGTGATTAAGTAATATCGGCTTTCGACATCTTCCTGTAAATTGCTAAGGGCATTCGTAAAAATTGTACGGTCAGGTTCGAATAGATTGGTAGGCTTGATTCGGTTGTGAAGTATGATGTTAAAGGAGCGACGATTCTATATAAAATATATTGATTCTTCTCAAATCAAGGGTGAATACAATTGGTAATAAATATAATGCTAATATACTTATGTACATTTTTATTTCAACGAATTGATTAATTGATATTACGTTGTCGTCGCCGTTTAACTTACAATTTTATTTATGCTGTTATTGATTTTTCATTTCTATGTTAGTCGGCTGGTTTTAATTAATTCGCTAGGTGCTTCGTTGTTGTATTTTTTGTTTATCAGATAGAAAGTATATGACCGTATTCATAACATATTCCGTTAAACTTTTGCTAAACGATTTTAAGTACTAGTCGGGAAAACTCAATGTTATCTTATCTTGGCAAGCAACCAATCATAGTGCAGGTGGAAAAGTATTGTTTACAATGAATACGCTCGACATTTGTTCATATTCTTTGGCACATTTTATGGTAATATCATTTAATTTATAGGGAATAATTTGACAAACTCTGGCAATTTAATGCACCAGCTAAAGATTTCATTGTTCACATTGATAAATAAAGACGCCGTTATGTTGATAACCCAATCATCGAACGAAGCTAATCTTCTAGGTAACCGGTCACCTTCATTTATGTATTATGTTCAAACGAATTACTAATTTGGGCAGTCGGAAGGGTGTTGCAATGTTGTGTCGCAATTTTGAATTGTTACCATCATAAGAAAGCTATTACTTTCGACGGAATAGTACCCACAGTCTTCATTGCATGGAAGTATTTTTATATTCGACACGATTATAAGTTTCATGTCCTAATCCGTCATATAGATTTATACACAGATGATTTATATGATATACTTTTGAATGATGACACCGGACCTAATTTATTGGAGGTTGCAAAATATGTACTATTAAAACGTGATCTAAAGGTAGAACTAAAGCTATTTATTGTGACACATAGAAAATTTATCTTGTAAATCAACAATATTTTTTGCGAGAGAAACAGAAATGGTATTTTACGTTTCATTGTATTTCAACATTTCGACATTTTCCAACATATGAAACAGGCAACAGTCGGACCTTGGATACGAATATGTCCATCGGACAGCCATATAATGGAAATGGCGTTCATGTCTTTTACTGACGCAAATATAAAGCATTCAATCAAATACAACCAATGTTCCCATCCCATTCATTCAGTTTTCCAATGCGCTGACCCATGTATGTATGTATTATGAATTTTGCAATTCAGCTATACAGTCAACAGTTTTATAATCCATTGACAATAGGCAGGGAATGCCAAACATCGCAGACAGTGATTTCCAGACAAAGATTTCGAATATTTAACAGCTAATTTAACTACAACAGCTGAAATTCATCTCAATAGTATCTACCACTCAATCAGTGTGTTACATTGTCTGGTAGCAAAACCAAACGACACAATTTGGTCGCGGTTTCTAAATGAACAAAGTTGTGCCTTTGCCGACAAAGCTTTCAATACGTAAAACCATTCAGTTAAGATTTCTTATTGTCACAGGCCCCTCGTTAACTTTTAATTGATTTTTAATTAGCAATCACGGGAATTATAGTTTGTACATGTCGCCTTCTCACATTCACATGCAGGCGTCTGTCATTTTTTAAAAACAATTAATGCAAAATGGCAGATATTCAAGTGATTTTTCTGATTAAGATGGACGCCTTTATGGCCACAGCTCGCAAGATCGGGGGAATACAAAGAGGGGGGATGCGAGATGATCAAAGATCCTAGAGCATACTATGGGAATACTTAAAAACTGTTTTGGTAATTATTTAAAGCATCGGACCCAATTTGATTTTATTTGAAGCGTGATATATTTATTTAGATGAAGCGTATTTTTCATCTCATAGAATTCATAGAGCGCAAAGCAAGAAATGAAATGTACGATCAGTATGAAGTTCGAAAATCATTAAATGCATCAGTTAAGTCTAATAAATATCACCATCGTCCATGCGGAATTACATGCCACATGACTGGGCGCAATGGAAGTCTGTGCAAAATGTTGACACTACGAAGAATCAGAAGTTCAAATTATCATGATTGTACGACGCCACAATTATTCCCCGGTAATCCCTCTAATTTTGGAATTTGTTAGGTAAAGTTTACCGAGTGGAGGAATGTTTAAATTAAACTAAAAACAGCTTTTATGGAATAATGAATTTCTGTGGCGTAAATACTGTTGTTATCCTTGTCACATTTAGACCAATGGCCTGAACAATTGTACTGCTGTTATGGTTTTCAGTCATAATTTAGTAGTGACCAGTGGGACTGTACGAATTCACGATGGTAAATTTTAACTAATTACCTGAGCAATAAATGGAAAATATTTTATTAACATCTTTACCACCAGGAAACTAATTACGTCTCAGGTACCCCAGCTCTTATTAGTCTGTACTGATTTTAGTTAACATTAAGTATTCCAACATTACCGCAGGAATGCTTTTAGTATTAATACGTGATTCCACGACATTATTTTTGCTGATGTTTTTCCTCATACGATTATACAGCTTTGATACTATTTCACAGAAGTTGTTAGATGCAACCTCTCAACAGAACTAAAATCGTTTGTAAATTAAACCGATGAGACCTAAATACACAGTGAATACCTTACATCAGCATTGTGACTCCATTGGACCATTTGAGTCGTCAATGTTACTCATTGATCACAGGTGCCAATTTTGCAATTTTAGCATCAACTGAAATATTCTGTTTGTTCAAGTGCTTATTCATCTGATATTGTGCGATAGCTTAGTCGTAGGATTTGAAAAGTGCTGCCGTTAAGTTACCCGAAAAAAAGGACCACGTAGGTATCGCCTACGACTCGTTATGTCATTAAATTATGTGGGCCCGGGATTCTATGATGTTCAATTGTAGTTAAATGCTGGGCCCGGGATTGGTGTTTTATTGTTACGTAAATGCTTGGATCCGGGATGCTATGGACCCGGGATTGTAAATTGATGGAAACTGAATGATTGATGCTAATAAATGTCTCAATGCTATAAACAAAATGGCAAAGAGTAGTTAATATTGATTTATTACTGTAGTTTAACTTACGACGCGAAGAAATATAAGTGTATAGAGAAATGGAAATGATTCTACTCGCTTGCTACTTCTTGTCTCATCGTGCGTGGTTTTGAGACTGGGCACCGAGTCTAATGATAGAAGGACTATTATAGCACGGAAAAGGACTCTGATGTCCAATCACAGAAAATGTTATACAAGAGTTCATGTACACAGTCACGTCAAGTTCGAGCGGTTATGAGAACATCGAGAAGGTTCTAATACGAATTAACATAAGTAGCAATTATCAGATTACCATAAAAACCAATTATGTAAATGAGCGTAAACACTTAAGAATGAGAAGGTAAAACATTTTGGGTTGTCAATATTAGATACATAAGTCACAATACATAGTCGTAGCTTATCACACATTGATTCAACAAGGCTAAGTTTACATACAATAAATCGGAGACATGAGACACTGCTAATCATGAGAGTTACACGTGAACATTATTACGAGACAACTGACCTCTACATTACAATATAAATCGACGGTTTTGTACAGCTATTTTGTGAATTCATATTCGTTGATTTGCCTTTATTACATGTTTGCTAATGCATGCTTAACTCGACGCTATTGAATGAATAGCCACGTACTGTGAGTTAAGTAATTGTAAGGCATTTGTAAGGTACATACTTTACGATTTATTTATTTATCAATAGATTAAAGATGTCACTATGCCTCTAATTTTCATCCAAACTTTTAATTTTACTTTTTCCAATGAATTGTCACTACCACTGCTAATTATAAGCGGGAAAAATGTGCGGCTGTGATTTCAACGCCACCACTCATAACGTGTACGCTGGGCTGATAACACGTATTCATAGATATGCTGGAACACTTGGCAACGAAGCGTATTCAAGTTTCATTGTGTAAATTTTTTGAAAATGTCGGATATAACATTGGATATACATAATTGCTACGGGAAATCTAAGGTATATGCAAAGTACAATGTGTAATACTTTCTCAAATAAACAAATTTCTGCAACGCCGAAACAGAGGTGTTTCACGAAACGCGTGTCATTCATAACTATTGAGAATATTACTAGTTTCAGGTTTTGGCAATTAATTTAAGAGGTTAGTTTTCTTATAGCATTAAACTTGTATCTGCAATATGTTAAGTAAAATAATATATTCGTTTCGTCTAGTCCCACAAATAGTTGTATTCCAACCGTTCAATCTCAAAAAATAACAGTCTAGTAGTCCGTGCTGTCAACATTGGATCAACTTTCTATTTCAATTATGTATACAAGGTCAACGTATTGGAAAGTTTAATGAATGATGAATACATGCCTGTTGACTACATGTACGTCATTTTTCATTAAAGGACTGTGCAGGAGAATTCTGTTGATAGCATATTCCACTGATCTAATCGGAGAACGTTAAAATAAGTAATTAGAAATTCAAGGATGGTTAAGTAACAATGAAACAAAGTAATTTTGTCTGTGTTACCTTCGCACATATCGACGTAAAGTAACGCTCCTGTTTCAGCCACAAAAGTATTGTTTATTCAGATGATAAGTGTTTTGGAAGTAGCACAAAATGGGTTGACGTCCAACTTGTACCGTTCTATCGATAGAGAAATTTAGGGAGAACATGTACTTGTTTCTTTTGATCGTACTAGGATTTTACAGATGGTCTCGCAAAGCATCGACTGGTTTGAAAAAAAATAACTTCGGAATTTTAAATATAATAATTTTTAAGCTGTCCCAGAGTCTGCTTCTGTTTTCATTGGCACAATGCATCTCTATTTGCCATTCCTCCGACCTTGTGAGCTGTGAGAAAAAAAGGAGTCTATATTAATCAGATAAATATTTGCATGTCTGCATTTGGCATTAATTGTTTTACAAATGAAAGACAGGTTGGACTGTTAGACACCATTGAGATAGATTCCAGTTGTGTTGAACCGTGCTGTGTAATTCTCGAAAGCTTTGCTTGGAAAGCACTATGAGCGCTACGTTTTGCATTCCTAATTCTTTGTCACTAGATTATCAAAGTTTTGAGGGTATAAATGAATTGCAAAATTCATTATACAAACGTGCATACGTCAGCGCATTAGTTGTTATTTTTGCGTCAGTAAAAGACACAAACGCCATTTTCCATTATTTGACTGTTCATGGAAAGTTTTGTGTTGCAGATTACGTGGTTCCATTTTAGATAGACATCGTCTCTTACGGTATTCAGCTCACCTGTCTAAAATGAAACTATGAATCTGAATCCGTCAGAAATGAAAAGAAGCTTTCGGATGATCAGAGAGAAGTTATGGTTTCATTTGGCATGCATTTACGACAACAACAATGGTAAATAGCAATTGAAATGTTTTAATGTGTTACTTGTTTCAAATGAAGGTTGGATTAAAATTACAAATGTGGAAGAGGCAATATATATCTACTTGTCAAGAGAAACTGCTTGTGCGGAGAGCTTGTCGTGGAAATAATCACATTATGTGATTCATATATCTTCGGCCTATTAAAACTTGCAATATTTAAGACACTTACAATTAGTCTAAACATTCTAAACATTATTAAACAACTACTGTTGCACAGGACGGAGGGCCTTGGAGGATCTGCGGTTTATTTTATTCTCATATAACACAATAATTGCAATTTACGGCGTTTGACACCGAATTGCTCTTCCATTACTGATCGTACGCATCGTGATTTTTGACAATTATTTTTCACTATCAAGACTTTATCGACTAATTTCTTCAGCCTCAATTCGACTAATATCCTCTTTGAAACGTAATTACTCCAGACTATAAATGTATTATTTAATCTATCTGAACCAATTAAGTAATAAAAAATACCTTGATAAGAGTCCGGTTTCGTTTTAATATTGTCAGCTGTTGTGTACACAATATTCCAGTTTACCATAAATTTCCTTCCAGTTCCGCATAAATTTGTAATATTCATCTGAACCATCATACTCCAAATCGGCGAGAAAATGAAAAAAGGAGATACCTGGCATCTTTGGTTACCTTAATTGATGTCTGCACCAGAATATAAATACTCTCTGAATTACTTATACCTGTACATATTTCAGTAAAGTTCGGCATGATTCGTCTCTAAATTTGTAAATAAGCAACAAATAAAAGATCTAAAAAACTTCATTCAGCGCTTGTTTTGATTTTTGTTCCTTTTTCTCCATAGGGCAATGTCAAGAAATCACTGGTCTACTCTACAGTATTCTGATGAATCAATATTATCGATACAAATCATTTAGTATGTTAGAATGAGAGTGCTCTAATTATATTCGCGTTAACCACTTATCTAAGCAAAGCGAAAAGTAAACGTTTTTTAAGGAGTGAAGAAATGCATCATTAAACCAGAACATCCATCCTTCATTTGAACATTCACAAATACTACAAACCAACGGATATCTCTACCTCTCTTTGTTAGCTTTCTGGAGACCACATACTGAAAACATAGTTAAATTTAATCAGTTTATCTTGCATGATCTGCGCTTTATAAACACTATGTTACTACGACTCGTTTGGCATAGTATTCGACTACAAGTATTTCTCTTTACTGTTCATCAAACCAATGTCATTCGAGCTCAAAAGAAAATCAATCTTCTGTTTTATTTTATCCAGCAGGGTCGCAATTGTACTTTGTGGCATTAAACATTAAAATTATACATATGCATATTTCACTGTTCTTGCCATTGCAACTGTTATCAGACGTCCAATAGCATTGGTGACTCCTTTGTCAATTGAGTTGATACGGTGATGTAGCCGCTGCTGTCTCGTTGACTCAACTGCAATCGGAGTGCGGATTTTGAGATGATTTAAAATGTGTAATGTAGACAATGAAGTCACGCAAAAATCGGGTTTTCAGATTTGTGAATTTCCTCTTCTGAAAAGGTTGTGGTAGGCTAATGACCTTCGGGACATGTGTGGGGGTTGAACATTGTTTATGAAATGGCTACACCCAGTTTGGCAAAATCGAATTGACATAATATTTCTACTATAGAGAGAGCAAATCGAGGGCTACAAAATGTGGCGTCTCCGGCACCAATATGTAGCTTTTGGCCAGAGATACATTATGATTTTTTATGGTGAAGAATACAAATTTTGAATTGTCGCAAAAACGATTTTTGTCGATTTCCCACGCCAAAACAGAATCTTTCTGAATGCGAGTTTTTTGCAGTGAATAGAAGTTATTTTGAAGTATTTGGAACATAATATCTTATTGCGAAATGCCAATTTTCCGTATAAATAAAGAAATCGCAAATTATGTCGAACATACATATGCAAAATGACGATAACTATTTTTTGGTTTGCAAAGTTTTAGCCAAGATTGTTCATCCGATATACCCGAAGATGCACTAGACTGTAGTTGTAATTGCTGTAAAATGTTGCGATCTTATCAGAAAACAGCGTGGAAATATAACGGTTCATAGATCGAAAAGACGGATATTTGGAACATCCCGCCCGCCACGGCTGGGGAGCACAGGTAGGAGCAATAAATTCGCATGGTTTATTTTCTCACCATACCCTACATTATATGATAAGTATAGCATAAACCCCCAACACATGTGTTTTAAGTTGCAGATGGGCACTAAATGTTGCTCAAATTAGTTCTTCACTATTTTTGGATATCTAGAATATAAAATGTCACTTGTGGAAGGCGTAATAGAATTATATTTATAAAGTGAAACCGTTTGTGCGGAGATGTTGTCGCGGATATAATCACATATTTTCAGTTTACCATCAACATAAGCAATGAAGACAGCGACCACAAATTTAAATCATTGAAGATTATCAGAGATTATTTTGCTGCACAAAAAAGATAAGGACTATTGTGTACCTATGATTTAGCTGATTTTCTTGAAACACATAAATTGCAATTTACGGCGTTGACATTGAACTATATCATAATAATTGATCGTTTGCGTCGTGATTGTTGCCAATAATTTTTCACTCTTAACACTTCAGCGACTAATTTCTTCAGCCCCAATTCGACGAATATCTTCCTTAAGACATTATTACTCCAAGATATGAATTTATTATTTAATACTTCTGAAACATTGAAGTGCGATTAGAATAGTCGAGTCTGGTTTTGTTCTAATGCTGTCGGCCAAACGTATTTGACCGCAACCCTCGCAGTTACAACAATTCATTTTAAATAGTGGCGTTGAAATGTTAAGAATACGTTTGCGGACGGTGACCTTGTGGCTTTAATTTAAAAAGACCAAGATCATATTAGGCAATGTCCTTAAATTGGGTTAATTCAAAATTAGCAAATAATGCAACCGTTGCACATTAATTTGAAAGTCAACTAAATGTATCTAGTGGACGGACGGAACACATCTATTTGTGGTATTAGACGAATCGTATGTCATATCTCATTGAACCTATTGCACAACCGTAATAATATGAAGATGACTAGTAACTTATTTCCAATACCAAAAGAAGAAAAGTTGGCAACTTCTTAATAATAATGAATACACTCGTGTAAATATCTACTCGTGAAATTTTATTGAGAATGCATTACGAACTGTCAAGAAACGCTGCATCGAAACCAGATAATCACAAACTGACTTTTGATAGATTGACTTAATGTTATTAATTTGAAATATATGGAAAGCACATTGTGATTGATGATTTAGATTTCCCTTAGCTCCTTCAGTTTCAAACAATCAACAAAAAGCAACAGAGTGTACCAGTTATGAGTGGCGGCGCTGAAATAATATCCGCTCACTTTTGTTCTCTTATTATTAACATCAATAGTGATAATTCATTCAAAAAAGTACAATTAAAAGTTTGGTCGAAAATTAAAGGTGAGACGAAATCTTTATTCCATTGATAAAATAATTTTACTTCACTGGTAGTATTGAAAAATTGAAAAAGTAAGTATTGGTAGTAAAAAATATTCAGTGGAAATTGCAATTTTGATAAAAACGTTATTGTTCATACTCAATTCTAAACTTTGTACTAAATTAAAATTCTAGAAATTAGCAGCTTCATCAAACTCCTTTCTTTCTTACCGTGTTGTTATTGTTTGCATGCGCTTTCAAATGTGCTGAAAATATGTTGAGATCGACGACACTAACGTAAATGTCAATTCACATTTCCGGGTCATTTCAACAAACGCAGGTTAATGAAATCAGTAATTTTGGTAATAAAGTACAAATTGAAGTATAATTTTTCACATACGAAACTAAACTTTTAGTATGACCAGAAACAAGTTGTCTCCTTATTTGACACTCATTCAAGACAACAAGCAAGGGTAAATATCATATGAACTGTTTTAATATTATACGTTTGAAATGTAGGTAGGATAAAAATAACAAATAGATTCTTAGCTATTTTAGGATAAGTACTACGAAGTAAAATGGCGCTTGTGGAAGGCTTAATGGAATACTATTTCTCAAGTGAAACAGTTTGTACGGAGAGATTGTCGCGGACATATTCTCAGTTTACCACAAAGCTGAGCATTGAGACAACAAACTTGAATCATTACTAACTGTCGTAGTTCATACTGTTGCTCAGTAGTAACAACTGACTGAGTAGTAGTTTTGAGAAACAGAACTACGATTTATTTTAATATCTCATAACACAAAAATTGCAATTCACGTCGTTGACATTGAATTGTGCCGCAATAACTTGTCATACTCATCGTGATTGTTGTCAATTATTTTTCACTCTAAGAGTATAAAATTAACTAATTTCTCCTGCCCCAATTCGACTAATATCTTCTTTAAGACGTAATTTCTTCAAATTATGTTGTGGAGTCCAGTGTATAACATTGACGACGCTTTTGTCCAAATTGAGGGACCGATGGGAAGATTTGTAAATATGTGATGCGGAGTTTAATTCAGGTGTAATCGGGTTAGTTTTCAGGCTAGTTGCTCTTGTGGTAATTTAGTGAACGCAAGCGATTCGTTTCGTAGTTATTTTAGAAAATATGATAGTCTGTTATGTAGTTGTTGCACTCTTGATTCACGCAAATATTTAAATATATAATTTCAATCCACTATTACGCATTGCGTCCAACATGTACCGTTGAAGTTAAGAGCTTCCCGTTTTGTATCTTTCCTTTTGAACATGTTTCATTTTCGGGTTCAATTGTATTTCAATCATAACATATCTCGCACATTAAAATGAATTTTGACTGTATTATTCTTGCCTTGAAGATGATATCTTACAATTATAGGTGGCGACAGAATTTTTTCAAAAGTTTCAGACACGGCCATTCTTAAACTTGTAATATGAAATGAATATCGCACGTAAACCAAGAATATACAAGCAAACCTGTATCGCCTTTTTTAAATACAAATTGCGCATTCTGTTCGTCATGTCAAATTCAGAATTAATTCATGTTTCGTTCAAACCTGTTAATGCTGTTGAGTTATTTTTATACACTGAAACACAAGGCGTTAGTCTTATACTAGAAAATTTTTTGTATACTATTTTCTAACAAAAAACTTCATCAACCAAATTGATTTGAGGTGACATGAAATATTAACCTTCGGGACCAAATTTACTATTCCTACCGCACGAAAAGAGGCCATAACCTTCATTGGCAACAACGTTCCAAGTGTTAAAGTAATATTTTGTGCCGCCGAACAATAACAATGAAATATTTGGCATAATTATATCTGACGGATTCCATTTGAACATGTTCACCAATTATAATGTCAACCCGATTGTGATCGCAGGTTTACAATTTACTTTCAGTGTCGAGGTGGATATATGTTAAGGTTCTTAATTCCATTTGTTCGTAGGCTTATTACTTTTCATTTCTCAAACAGCTGTATTCCTTGTATTTCTATTTTTAATTTGGTTGGATTAGTTGAGCTGACAGGGAGATTCGTTGATATTCA
This sequence comes from Sinella curviseta, assembly GCA_004115045.4. Classification (NCBI taxonomy): domain Eukaryota; kingdom Metazoa; phylum Arthropoda; class Collembola; order Entomobryomorpha; family Entomobryidae; genus Sinella; species Sinella curviseta. The sequence goes on along the minus strand of CM023199.3, from coordinate 8,319,759 downwards.
TGAAATTTTCAACCTATCCAGCAATTTCGAATTAAAGATTTAAATGCAATTGTCCACCAGTTTGGAAAATGACGCATCAAAACGAATAGTTCTTTACGAAACAGCTTTGGCATATAATGAATTTGCGTACATTAGCAGCTGAGTGGTAATGATTAATGATGCTTATTTCTCCTGTACCACGTATGGACATACTGTTGCAATGTAAGCAGAGTGATCTACGAATCTATAATTTATCCAAATGATAAAATTAATGAAACGCACTTGCGATGCCAGAAAAAAATAAATTAGCTTTTCTATCAAGTAATGAGTAACGCAGACGCCGCTACGTCAGAAAATCAAACAAGGAGCAAATTGTTAGAACAGGTTTCATCGGCTGGGTCCAACTAATAGTTAGTAGCAACTGGTTTTTAAGATGAAATATGAATACGATCTTTGCTTTCCTTAAAATGAAACAAAATTTGAGTCCCAATATAATGAAATTGTTTCTAGGAATATTATAAAATGGTTACGTTTTGAACTTGTTTGCCTTAATTATGTCACCATGCTATCTTGTTTGAAGGATAAGAGTTAATCAGGGGCAATTAATTATTGAGGGTGGGTAATGAGTATACAGGGAGTTTAATTTTTGTGGTTTCAATATTTTAGGTATGTTCAATAAGCGGATTCAGGGATCTTGAAAAAAACTGCCAGCAACGTCTTAAATGCTATAACCGTGCATAATGGAACTCAACTCTTACTCACTGCAAGCACTACATGACGTAATTTTGGTGATAATATTGATAGAAATTTGTATGACCATATTAAATTTTGAAGATTTTAGAAATTAGCAGTTTAACTAAAAGGGGATTTCTTGCCCACAGTACTGTTTTCATGCGCCTTCATATGCGTTGGTTACATCTTAAGTTCGACGACACTAAATGTCATATGCAGCGCTGGAAGTTTACAATCAATTCAGGTTAATTGCCAGTTGATATTGCTCTGCGGTGTTTGTGGTTAGAAAATTTTATGGATTTCTTGCGTGATATAGCAGTTTGCTTCACTAAGGACTCAATTAAGCAGCTTGCACAATACTTCGAGTTTCACAAATCGTGAAAACTGCAGTAGAAAAAGATGTGTTGCTCAGAGGTATTGAGCAACCAAAAGTTAATGTCGAGTCTGCCATAATGGAAGGTGCAATTAAATGGTTTAAATTGTTTAAATGGTTCTTATCTGTTGAAAGGGTTATGAAGAATATTTTATATAAGGGCGCAATTTTTTATCAATGTTTAAAATCATCAACAAGATAGTACTGACGTAGTATTTCCAGGATAGGAAAGGTGACGTCAACTTATTTTTGAAAGTTTGTTCTGAGTTAATGGGGCAATCGAAACAGTTGAAAGACACTTATTCCCAAAATATCAGCCCTGCAATTAGCATATTTTAGAAAATATCAGTTTTTTAGTTATCCAAAATAACAAAAAGTTCGCAAGTTGTGGAGGTCGCAGTTTTTTTAGATAAAAAATTGAGATTTTGCATACGTAGTTAACTAAAATAGAAAATATGCGATTTCTTATTTTTCTCAAATTGTGTTGTTTAAACAAGTTTTCATCAAAAGTTTGTTAATTTAAACATTATTCTGCAATTTCAACACTACGACGCCAAAAATGTAATGGATGACCACAAATCAGAAATTTGCGACGCCGATTGAATTTTGAGGTAGACATGTTTGAAAAGACATAATTTTACTACATTTTACTGTATCTGCAAATTTTTACGATTTTCCTTCGCAAGAAACAACTGTCCCTAGTAAAATTTAACCGAACTTAGATCTTATTTTTCAAATTTTTATCTGATTCCAGGACGACATCCTGATTTACTCAAAGTCATTTGATGACCACCTCCGGCACATTACAAATGTCCTCGGCAGACTGAGATCAGCAGGTCTAACAGTATCGAAGTACAAATGCGAATTTGGAAAGGATGAAATTAAGTTTTTGGGCCACATCATATCCACACGTGGAATCGACCGTAACCCCGAGAAGGTCAGCGCCATCCTAAACTACCCAGTCCCGAAAACAAAAAGACACTTAAGAAAATTTCTTGGAGCCGTTGGATGGTTTCGCCACTTTATCCCTCACATGGCAGATCTTGCTGACCCGCTCTACTCTCTCCTGAGCAACACGAAAAAGTTTAAATGGACAAATGACCACGAATTACCCTTCTCAGCTTTAAAGACAGCGATGGCGGAGAAAGTTACTTTGGTTCATCCGGAGTTCTCCAAGCCATTCCTACTACAAGTGGACGCTTCCGAGGTGGGCGTTGCTGGAGTAATACTACAGGAAGACCAAGACCAACGCAAACGCCCGGTTGCGTATGCCAGCAAAACCCTCAACGCAGCACAGAGAAATTATGCTGCTGTCGAACGAGAACGCCATCATATTTACTCTGGAACGATTTGCCGAGTACCTGGACGGTAGCACTTTCACCATTGAGTCGGATAACAATGCAATGGCGTACCTATCACAAATGCGCAACAAAAATGCCAGACTCATGCGATGGGCGCTAAAGATCCAGGAGTGGAGCCCACATATAGAACACATCAAGGGAGTTAACAACACTTTGGCAGACGCCTTGTCCAGAGCTCCAGTGGATCTCCCGTCCGAGGAATCTCAACATTCCATTAACGCTTTACTGACGCTGACATGCGACATCGACAAGAAAAAGCTGAAGTTCCACCAGCAACAAGACAGTACATGCCGTGAGACACTCCTTCAACATCCCGATCAATATTGCGACTTTAATGGCATTGTGTACAAGTAGCAAAAAAATCAAAAAGTTGTCCCGCTTATTCCCCAATCTCTGCAGGATGAAGTCCTTCGGAAACTCCACGACTCACCGGAGGCAGGTCATCTGGGAGTCGACAAAACATTAAAACGACTCCAATCAAGGGTTTTCTTTCCCAATATGAAATACAGCAACCAAAAGCCGCCTGGACAAATGGGGATCAAACCAATAACGCACCCTTGGCATACTATTTACGTTGACTTAATGGGCCCATACCCACCATCCTCGTCCAGCCGATACTCGCATCTCATGGTCTTGGTGGATTCCTTTTCAAAATTCACGGAACTTCACCCGTTGTGGGATTGCACAAGCAAGAGTGTACTACTACTATACTAGAAACCACCGAAAATGGGCGGATCAGATTTCGCTTATGCAACTTGCCATCAATTCCGCACAACACGACAGCACCGGTCACAGCCCCGCTAAGCTCTTGTTCAATGCGGAGCCAAGAATCCCACTCGACAACTTTCTCTCTCCTCCAGATGTGGATTCAGAGGAGGAACCCAACATAAATGGTAACGAGAACATGATCTCTCCTTCACCAGATTTTCAAACTTTATTGGCACAAGTGAGGCAGAAGCTACAGCAATCTCAACAAAAACAACAGACAACCTACAACGCCCGACACAGACCGGAGAAGTTCTCTTGTGGCGACGCTGTCGTCATCGAAAATCACACATTATCCAACAAACAGGGAGGAATAGCGGCGGGACTGATGCCCCTCTACTCATCCCCTCCCGGTCGTATCAATGACTTAACCTACGAAATTTCTTTGCCAAATGGAGATACCATTGGTCCTATTCACATCTTCCAGCTACGACGTTACCACCACCGCAATGTCGACAACAGTTCGTCGCATGCCACTTGTACCACCTCTCCATTTCGCCTGCGTGTAATAGAGTGACAAGACCGGGTTTTTAAATTTTAACGTTCTCATTCACTGTCGGAATGTGCTGTCCGGCAGAGAGTATCGCTATTTCCATTATGGGGCCGTATTCACTTCGTGATACAACTTGTGATCTCGCCACCCCAACAGAAATTTATCAAAAACACATGAACAACAACTAATGCAATAAAACATAAACAATTTGACTTGGCCACCCACAACAATAAATTATGCAGTGGCTTCGATCAATGAACGGCACCTTAACATGTGGAGGTATTTGTGCTCTGTTGACGCATCATCATCGACCATCGAAAAAAACATCATCAACCATCATCTCTCTAGTTAAGTTCAAGGTCAGAATGGATAGTGCTCTCAATAAATGGATAGTGCTGTCAGTAACCAGAATTTGCACACGACTGTCCCAGTTCCAACTTTTTATTTTAAATGGTGGCGTTGAAGTGCTAGTTAGCAAGACTATTAACCAGACGTTAACGGACACCTTGTGGTGTGCATAATTCCAAGATGATAATGGTCAATGTTCTTTCGTCGGGTTAATTTGAAAGGAGGAAGTAACGCAACCGTTGTACACTACATGAATAACGCAGCATTGAAAGGCGCTCCAACGGAATCAAATTCTCTATTCTTTACGTAATCAAGAATGATATTTGCCGAATGCCTTAGGAGTTACTTATGAAAGCTCTATTAGACGAGGGATCGTCCATTTAGGACGTCACGCAAAAATCCCCCATTTTTCATACCCCCCCTCCCCCCATGTCACAATTACAGGGTACCCCTTTTAACATGTAATGTCACGCTCAGTCTAGACCCCCCCTCCCCCCCTAGGGGCGTGACATCCTAAATGGACGATCCCCGACCAGTGTTAGTTTTATGTTAACAAATAAGTATGATTTTACCGTAACATGTTTCTAAGTGGTGAAAATGATCTGGTTTGATGCTGTAGGAATATGGAAGTCTGCTGAGTTTGTGCGCCAAGGTTGGTTACAAGTTCAATTGTTAGCCAACTGTTATCGAGAAACGAACGTCTGCTATGTTAGATCCTTCTCACCGTTTTCGCCATGAGAAAATTTATTTTGTGAGCCAACAGTATTTTTGCGAAAGTAACCGAAACGCTATTTTACGGCCAATTGTATTTTAAGCCAATCAATTGGACTATCTGCAACATTTGTGAAGGACATCACCAAAAGCTTTAATACTAAATGTTTGCATCGAACAGCCATATAATAGAAAACGGCGTTCATGTTTTTACTGACGCAAATATCAAATAATCTATGAACTACAACCAATGTGACAATACATTCAACTTTCCAATGAGCTGACTGAATGTATAATGAATTTTGGAACTGCAAATTGAATTGCATTGTCTAATTGCAAACCAGAACTACACACATAGTGGATTGCAATTGAACGGTAACTTACGGCCCATGCTAAATCGCAAATCTAGGAGGCTATGATTTCGACAACTGTGGTGCTAAAAATCTGAGCCCAGGTCACCTGGGAGATCTCGGCGAGCGCTTTCAGATGATGAGATAAGCTTATATCATTCAAATCGGTTCGCACACTTCGGAGTTATGGCGCCCGCAATATTGGATGGACCCAAAAAGTTGCACTTGCTGTGTTAAAGGGGTATTTAAGCGAGGGAAACTGCCACCCCACCAATATTGCGGGCACCGAAACTCCGAAGTGTGCGAACTGATTTGAATGATACATAGCTCATCTGAAAGCGCTCGCCGAGATCTCCCAGGTGACCTGGGCTCAGATTTTTAGCACCACAGTTGTCGAAATCATAGCCTCCTAGATTTGCGATTTAACATGGGTTACAAGTTACGGTTCAATTGCAATACACTATGTGTGTAAATCACGGCTCCTACATTTCTCGACAATGTTTTCAATAATTTCAACCATTCAGGCCTTATTGTCACAGGCCCCACATTGATTTGTAATTAATTTTTAGTTAGCAAACACGGAAATTATACTTCGTTTCACATTCACTTGCAGGCGTCTCTCATTTTTTTAAACAACTAATGTCAAATTTCAGAAATCAGAAATGCAAATATTTTTCTGATTAATATAGACGCCTTTATTTGTCACAGCTCACAACATCGGGCGAGTACCAAAGAGAGATTCTTGATGAGTAGCAAAATAGGTACAGACTCTGGGAAAGCTTATAAATTGTTTAGGTATGACTTACTGCATCGGACTCAAATTCGATTTTATTTACATGGTGTCATTCTAAGCAATTGTAATGACTTTCGGAACTAAATTAATATCCATGACATGTATTAAATCATCAAGTCCATTATAGTTAAAATTGCAAAGTTAATATTTTCCACAAAACCACTCTATGCGTTGCCACACCATCACACAAGTACGGTCAGAACAAACACGTTTCCTATCTAAAGTCTGCTAGTGATAAAATGGTACATTTTGGACGTCAAACGATTTTGTGATACTTCCAGAATATTTGTTTAGTAAATGAGTAATATTTTAGCAACTGAAAAAGAAGCGATACTTCAGGACGAAATGTGTGAACGTAGCACTGACAAAATTACATTATTTTGTTGCTACTTTAACTTTCGTTGAATTTCTAGTTACTTATTTTTCACAGATGAACCCAACCATTTCTTTTGTGATCTGCTGTGCGGGTATACAAAATTCCAGTGAACAGCCGTTGGTGAAAATTGCAGTGAAAATTGGTGTACATGTCTTCAACAGACACATCAAGAATTAATTCAATCAGTTCTAGTGGATTTCATTATTCTTTAAACTTTCGAACACAGTGACCAAATGTGCATAAATGAAATAGAAAGTTGATCCAATATTGACATTATGGACTTCGAGATCATTTTCTCGAGATTGAACGGTTATATTACAACTATTTGTGCGATTAGATGAAACGTATGGTTAATTTCATTAAACCTATTGCTGATTAGTAATAGGCACCAATACTACTTTAATATTGGAAAACAACTAACATTTTTTCCGAAACCTCAAACACGCCATGTTCTCAATAACTACGAATAATGTAGAATCTTTGCGAAAAGTATCTACATACTTCTGCATTTCTGAAAATTGTTAACTTGAGAAAGCAATAACAACTGTCAAGCGAACCTGGATGGAAACAATAAAATCACAAATTATTTCTTCGCGGATTGATTTAATGTTATTAATTTGTAATACATGGAAAACACATAATGACTTACCTATGCTCTAAATTTTCCTTAGCATTTGAATCCAACATTAACTCCTTCATTTTCGTACAGTCTGCGTAACGCACCTTAAACTGACTTTGGTGAATCGGTCCTTGAATACCTGTGCCTATGAATAATCAGCCGAGTGTATAAGTTGTGCATGGTGGCGTTGGAATCATGACGCACAATTTTTTGCCGCTTATAATTAACTCTGATTGTAGAGATAAGTCACTGGAAAAAGTCTTTAATCTATAGATATATAAATGTAATAAATAGATTTTAATCGTACTGACTACGTTACAAATTTCACACAGTTATACTTAATTTATCGAAGCATGATAGGTGGACATCATCAATTATCTTGTAATGTTGACTTTGCAAGCATTCGCGATAATGACAACTTGTTAATAATTAGCAGCCGAATTTTCTGTTTTTCATGGCTAGTGGAATGAGTTTAAAAAAATGTTTACATTGTTTATTTACCTGAATTAGGGCTTTTTGATTCCACTACACAAATGCTGTCAGTTTTAATATTACTCGAAAAATAAATTGTTGTTATTCTCATTTTCAAAAACTCCTTTTCGTATGCACATGATACAAGATTCCATTGTTAGTATTGTCGCTACATAACCCAGCGTTGTTATGGACATTTCCAATTCATCCATCACTGATCCATTTCCCCAATCCAATCTATGATTTATGCGACTACACAGACAGTGGCTATTGCATTGAATGGCGTCGAGTTAAGCAGTGGTATGCAAGTATTAAAAGCAAATTGTAAAAAAGGAAATGATTTTTAAAAGTCTCATTTTAAAAATAGACATCTGACAGGGAGCTTTGATGATAGCACCTGTTGCAGATATCAGAGTTAAACGACAGTACATCTATTGATTTCAGTCTAAAATTACATCGAAGCTTAGTTATTTCTGTCGTTGCGATTAAACAGTTAACGACAGTCAGCAGTCCGTCAAATTCTATCAATTAAATTAAATATTGCGCCTTAAAATTTTACTTCATTGAAAGTACTGTAAGCTAATCCCCGACAATTTCAATATTGATGCAAATGTGATTGCTCATTCAAGACTTAAATTCAGGAAACGAACAGTTTAAGCAAACTGGTATTTCTTGACTACGATATTGCTATTGTTCACATGCAAGATTCAAGCAAGCAAAATATAAAATTAATAATTCATTCTTTTGATGCCGGAAAAGGACACAATTTGTTCTACTATTAAGAAATGACTATCATCAACGCCGCAATGTGTGAAATTCAAATAATAAGGAAATTGTGAGCATCGGTATTGACGGCGCCTTCCAGTAAATTAAATAAGAATTAACTACACAAATGCTGTCATTTTCAATATTACTTGGTGAAAAAGCTTACACTACTTTCTGTTTCAGCGCCTCATCATCAATCGCCTAACGGCAGCTTCATTGTAGTCATTGCATGCTGGATGGTGTGAGCACATTAAATTCTCAAATACCTAACAATCAGTGCGAATGTCAAAGCGATCTATAATTTAGGAAAATACACTTCTGTAGCTATTAAACTGAATGATGGCAAGCAAAGCATTAGTGTATGTGCTTATATTACATGCAAATGACACCAAATTGAAAATGATGTTCAAACCTCATTTTAAAAATTACTGCTTTCTATACCGGAATTATTATTACCGCATCAGCGCCTCCCTTGGTTTTAAGTATCACTGTTAAACATATACATACAAACAATGTATACATTGATGTGGAACTAGTTTAATTGATTTTTAACAAAATGCTCTCTGTACCCGTTTCAATTATGCAGAAATTAACAACCCACAGTCGCCTTTCAATTTCTATCGATTAAATTATACGGCTAATACTTTAACTTCAATGACAGTTTTGACTGATAATTACATTTTTTGATCATATTAATTTCTTGAGATTTTAAAAATTAGCTGCTTAATCAAAATGGGTTCCTCATCCTTTCACGTTATGGTCGGCGTACAAATCAGAAATTGAAACTAATATTTTAAGCTTTTATACGTGAAGTATTTTATTGTTTAGAGTGTTGAGATAATGTCAAACGAAGTAGAGAGCGTAAACATTTTTGTTTTCCCATTCAATGAAACCTATTATTGAATTGGACCAATTTCCAACACCCCACGATCCCTTCCGGTATTGACCTCAAATGTTTAAAAATAATACTTTGAATCATGACCCGCAAGAGACGAAAATTAACTTTTCAGATGACAAGAGATAAGTTGTTTTCTCATTTGACATGCATCCAGGAGAACAAGCAATGGTAAATATCAAATGAACTGTTTTTGTGTTATTTGTTTAAAATGTTGGTAGGATTAAAGTTGCAAATAGGTTCTTAGTTTTTTTAGGATAAGTAGAAAATAAATTGCCGGTTGTGTAAGGCGTAATATAATTCCATCTCTCAAGTGAAAGAGTTTGTGCCGAGATATTGTCGACGATATATTCATATATTTTCAGTTAACCATGAATTTCATCATTGACCGACAACAAGCTTAAGTCATTAAATATTGCCCTAGTTGATCCTGTTGCATTTCAGGGACCGAGGGCCAATGCAAGCAATGGGAGACAGAAACCTACGGTTTACTTAATCTTCAAATGACACAAAAATTGCAATTTTCGGCGCTGATATTTAATTATGCCTTTATATTTCATCGTATATATCGTGTTTGTTGCTAATTATTCTTCCCTCGCAACACATTATCGACTAATTTCTTCAGCCCCAAATGAACCAATATTATATTTAAAACGTAATTAGTCCAAATTATGAATTAATTGTTTAATCCATCGGAGCCAATAAAATACGCGTGATAAAAGATTGGTTTTGTTCTGATGTTGTCAGCCAACAAGAATTTGGGCACAGCTGTCCCAGTTCCAACTATTTAATTAACTAGTGGAGTTGTAGTGCTACCAATACGCCTGCGGACACCTTGTGGCTATACAGTGGAGAATTCCAGGATCAAAATGGTTAATGTTCTTACATCGGGTTAATTTGAAATGAACAAATAATTCAACCGTTGAACAAATCAAATAAACGAATCAATGATTGCATTTGGGCAAAACCGCAAAAGGAATGATGTATCGTTCATTCATGATGTAACGACATTCATCATTAGACCACTTTTGTATTCAAGGTGACATAATTAGTTTAATGAAATTTGTGAGGACTCTTGGGGGCTTGTATGCTAATACGCAAGTCCACATCTCATTAGTTTATGTGGAAACTAGAGTATGTAGATTATGGGAATGTCATGTTGTTCTCCCATTGTTCATCTTTATCGGTGAACAAAGAAAACACTTACGTTGGTAAAAAAACGGCGAGCATATAAAAGAAGCTCAGAGACTAACATGCATTCAGTTGTGTTTTTCTTTTCGTGCCTTGCACATATTCCTGCAACCTGAGAAATTTCCAGGAAGCTTTAGTTTTTAAGTTCCTGCCCAAGTCGAGTTATCTCCTTGGACAGATTAGTTAAGTAGTAGAACTGAGATTTCCGCTTCACAAGCGACGTTCCCAGATCTACATTTATAACAAAGGTAATTTCTACCTTTCCTCACTCCCAATCACTTTAAAGGTGCTTGGTTACTTTTGGCAAACTATATCTGCCTTATCGTTTACGTGTTTACTTATTTATCATCATAAACACAAACACATACTGCACTGCTATCAAAGCTAAAAAGAACTGGACTCTGGTCATAAGTCACATCATTTTGTGTTGAGATTTGGGGCATATTGAGCATACACACTCACCCACAAACCATCCTCACAAATTTTAATGCGTGATTGTGATAAGGGTAAGCGACCTAATGTTCGAAAACCAAAATTCTAACTGTAACTGTTGCGCGTACGCAAATTAAGAAAAATGCCTGACTTTCGATTTAATGTAAATGGCTTTTCATCAGAATTATTAGCTTAGTGAATTATTGTAAGCAGACATCAAATTATCTATTTGACAAATTAAACATCTAAATGTTCGAACAACCTGTTTTACGAATATAATGCAATAACCTCCAAATGTTGCTTCGTGACGCTGAAGTGTCCAGGTCACATTGTTTTTAAAGCTGATGTTTTTGTATAACTGTATGGCACTAAGGATGAATGCACTTGGATGTAACGATTCGGGCAACGATTGTCATTGCTTCATACCCGGAAGGCATCACGAAATAAGGTAACTTGCCTAAAGGAGAAGCATTTGTGCATTACTTGTAAACTTTTTATTCACACGTGTATATTTCATTTTATTTATTGGTAATTTTATTGCAAATATAACGTATTTCGCACGATAAAATGAATAGAAGCTGCATCAGTCATGCGTTGATGGTGGTTGCTTTGGATTATAAGCGTAACATTACATAAATAAAGTCATGAAAATCTGTAAAAGTGTCAGGCACGGTCCTCCGAGAGCTTGTAGTATACACAGAACTAGTGTAGTAAGTAATCCAGAAATGCACAAACCAAACTGTGGCGCGTTTTTCGAAATAAAAATTGCGCTGTGAGTAATCTGAAATACAGAATTAATTCTTATTGCCTGTACCAACCTGTTAATGCGGTTGAGTATTTTTTACATATTATAATGCGCTGCATTACTCCATATAAGGTTAGTATTTGCGCACTATATAGTAACATATAACTTATCGCACCAATTGATTTGGGGCATTATATAAATATAAGCTATTCTAATGTTGAACCCCTTCTTGTTGTTTTTGTTAACTACCTGTTATTACGAATTGTGTTTGAAGTGACAAAGTAATTGTTTGTAGCGCCGAGCAATTACAATATGATCTTTGGCGCAGCTACATCGGAAATGCAGACTACCACCACCAAATGCAGCTACATCGGAAAATCAAACACGGAGAATTGTTAGAATAGGTGTCGTCGGTTGCTTCCAACGGCAACTTAAAGTTATAAACAAGTAGATTTTAGGATGAAACAAGAATACAATCGTGGCTTTCTCTTAAAAATAAATACACTTTCAGCACCAATGTTACACATAGCGTCCTGCAATAAGAAAATACAAAATGGTGACGTTTTCAACTTGTGCGCCTTCATTATGCCATCGTTCTAATTATCAGATCGTTCGTTATAATCAGAGGAAATGATTATTTTGAGTGAAGTGTGTAATGAGTCGATAAAGTTTTTTCCAGCTGCTATGGCTTCAATAGTTTGGATTTTTCCAATAAGCGGGTACAGGGTATCTTAGATATCTACCCATATTAGGCAGATAACTTGTCCGTTTTGAAACGTGCATTATTGAGTTTGCAAATTTCATGCATCACAATTCAAATAAACCACTCTTTGTAGTAAGATTGATGACCAGTAAGTCAGAACTACTACACTCACTTTTATTGACTGGTCCCAAACCATTTAAGCATTGTTACATGCGGTGGTGGTGGATGTGTCACATTATATTTGCTGGAAATCTTTGAAAAATAAGTTGGCGTTACAATTGACAAGCTTAAGATAAACTGGAGTCAATTGGGTAACACTGACGGCTGTATACTGAAAATGATCCCATGGACTATTATTCGATCCTACAGATTTAAGGAGCCTTTTGGATGGTGCTATATCAATGGAGAAGGTGGTTAACTGGTTACCGTGAATCGCTCAATTTCAAATTCACTATGTAAGGTCCTTACTATGGTAAGAAGTCTAATGCCGAAAACATCACTAAATGCTTCCTTACCTTGCCCAAGATTATCGTTAGACGGATTGACAGGCAGAAAACGCATTTTTATAAAGTTACTTAATAAGGGAATATATTGCCAGACCACTAGCAGGTGTTGCTCAGTATTAGTTGGTTAATGGAATAATCCGACGCACATCCTTTCTTTAGCTTGAAACTACTACGAATTTTTGCTTGAAACACTGGGAAATACTATGACTTTGCAGCTCCTATTGACTAACCAAAACGCCGTTATTATCAGAAGTTAACAATCAAACCAACTCTGAATATAAGATCCTCTTCGCTTTTGCCCTCAGTTGACAGAATCAAAAATGTGTTAAATAGAACGCTGCTTAAATGTAATGATGAATATATTTGTTGTTTGAAAGGTACACTGTTTGTTCGGTGGATTACGGCTTAAACCATTTTTATTCTCGCAACCCACATTACCTTATGTATATGGATTGTCAAAGAGACGACAAAACTAAGTTTTGTTATTATGTTATTAATTTTGATTAATTTAAGTTTGCAAAAATGGAATGAAAGATTAAACATCTTGAACATTAAATCTCTTCAGAAATCCCGTTGTAAAAAATACTTACCATTAATTATTTTTAACTACATCGAGGTGAGCCTCTGCTCATGTTACATTTGTGCACTATGCAGTCATGAAATTTTGGTGGACGCCATTAATGTTATTAATTGAAAATATAAGGTAAACACATTGTGATTTATTGTTTAGATTTTCTAAAGCATTTTACTAATTCAATTTAAACTTAATTTGAGGTAGCAGTTAATACATATCTGTGTCTGTGCGTAATGGACCGAACGTATCAGTTATGAGTGGTGCCGTTGAAATTGTAACGACGACGCTCAGTTTGATTCAAGGTTGTTAACGTAGATGTTGGTTGACAAGATGAATGATGGTGGTTGGGGCAAGTAAAAACACGCAAAGACAGTCAAATACTATTTTACACGTGTTTATTGATAAGAACAACTATCAAACCACAATTACGCAAGACTTTAACTTAAATTAGTCTGGCTGGATAACGTTCCAGCTCAGAAACTAAAACTAAGACTAACTACAATTTGGACAGCTAACCAGCAGCAAAACGGACACTGACGTTACGAGCGCTCCTCCTTATATACCTTCTCAGCTTCTCCACTCAGCCAACGTAACGTTCAGTAAACAAAGTAAACAAACCTTACCTTGACGACTACGTCACACTACGACCATTACGCATGCTACTACGCACTAAATGCACTCAACCTTGACCCTTACTTCCAACATGTGCGACTGTAACAATTTTCCTAATATTTTGAACATACATTTAACTATGCCTTAACTATCTTCTTACCAAGTTTCAAGGATCGATAACTAAATTACAATAATTATGACAAATTATCTATTACAGCTTAGCTAACGTTCATTGTATTACAGTATGACGTAGCATACAATAGCTACTTACAATTCAACATATTTCATTACAATTAACATTATATCAATAAATATCATAGTTAAAGCTAGCATATATTCAAATTAAATCTAAGCTGCTGTATCTTCATTCTTGGTCCACGATCATCGGTTCCGAAGGCTTGCCACGGCACAACAGAAATCATGCGGCACGATTGTGGCTCGCTGACGAGTGACAATTTATTACAAATCTATCTATCCAACTATCTTTTTCGATTTAAACTGAGTGCTGTACGAGTTTTTAATTTCAAGACAGTATAAAGTCTTCAGGGAATTTTGAAATGCCCAGTAGTGTTTGAGATTTGGACGGTTTCAATTTTCATTGTTTTATTGTTGACCAAAAAATTTAACATATTTTCATAACAAACTGTATCATTCAACTTTCATTTTGATTGATTTCTTACAAATGGTAAATATAAGTGAAATACATGTACACCGAAATTTACACCAGTAAATAAAATATAACTAGACAACTTACACGAAAATCCTGGACCTTTCTACAAGCATAAAAGAAAAATGCTTGAAATTGCACTTGTTGGAGTAGAAGTACTGACATGATGTCAGTGACATCTGCATTTCACAGTGGTTAAAATGTTGCATTTTGAACGTTACCCTAGAAACTCATTTCGGGACGCATGATTTGCTTACATGAATTATATATATTGTCATTTAAAGGAATACAATACTTTCCATTCATGCTTACATGTCTTCCTTAACGTCTTTTTATATCATTAAAAAGTTAACGGTATGGTTCATTGCAAAATTCATGCTTACCATGGGAGTAGACATTTCAATGAAATTATTCGCAGACGCAGCTACGTCGGAAAATCAAACAAGGAGGAAATTGTTAGAATAGTTCGTGTATATATTCAGCAAATATATATGTATAGAATTCAATCAGATACAGCCAATTTCATCGTTCATTGAACTTTCCAATAATACAATGACCTAATGTACATAAATGAAATAAAAAGTTGATACAATATTGCCATAACGGAGGAATCAAATACACTTTAGGCTTTGCTGTTGAAGTTATAATTTCAAGGGAATTAACGGTTGGATACAACTATTTATGGAACTAGATAAAACGCATTTCTTATCTCGTTGAAGCTTTTTACATACGATTTAATGCTGGAAAATTACCGACATACTTCCAAGACTTCATAGATGTCATATTCTCAATAATTAAAAATAATGTGCACGGTTCGTGGAAAATGTTGACTTCGACATTCATGAAAACTGCTTAATTGAAAAAGAAATAAGAACTGATAAGCAAAACTGACTCGAAATAAATAATCATAAAATCTTCTTTTGACATATTGACTGAATGTCAGTTATTTGAAATATATGAAAACACATTGCGATATATGTATAGCTTAAATTTTCCTCACCATTTGACTCCAGTGTTAACTCCTTCAATTTCAAAGAATCTTAGAAACGCTACCTACTTGCATTGCTGATACTGTTCGGGAATATCTAATCTTCAGCGCCTTGAACCGAGCGTATAAGTTGTGGGTGATGGCGTCTAACTCATTGCCGCAGATTTTTGTCCCGCTTGACACCTATTCATATAACTCATTGAAAAAGAAGAATTAAAATTTGTTTGGAAATTTATTACCGGAAATCTTTAATCTATTCACAAAAATAATTTTATTAATAAATTTCGTATAGTGTGCACGCTACAAATGCCACACAGTTATTATATTTAACTTATCAAAACAGAATCGCTGAGCATAACGCTATAACGTTGAGTTTACAATAACGACAATGTTTTCGGGAAATTAAAACAAGCAGAATTTTCAGTTTTTCTAAACCTGTGGAATGACTGATACGAAATATTTTACATTGTTTATTTACACTCGAATTATGACACTTAGCATCCACATGCGTCAAGGTCTTGAATATTTTAAATTATTAAACCGACAAACACAAAATTGAAAAATCATCAATCTTTGAATTAAAAAACTACACCCTCTTGAGCTATTTAATTGAATAACGTCGAGTTAAGCATTACTGTGCAAGTAATAAATGCAAATTCTAAAAGATGAAATGATATCTAAATATCCCATGTCAAATATGGACGTTTGACCCGGAGCTTTTATTATTAAACCAATTGCAGATATCCCTGCTAAACATTGACGTTTGTAAATTTGGATACAAGGAAAAGTAGTTATCTTTTTCCTAGTTACAATTGTATACAAGTTAACGACCCACAGTCACCTTCAGTTTCTATTCATTAATTCATTACGGCTAAAAATATACTCCATCATTGACAGTATTGAAAGATACTTACTGGCAATTTCAATATTGACACAAATGTAATTAATCGGTAATGTGCCAAGGCTCGTGCAGTCGCAACCACCGCCCCTTTATAAACTCTTTCTATTCATAAAAAACAACAATGGAATTTTGGGGATTATAAATTAATAGGGTTACAATGAATCATAATCAATTTTATGGATTCTAGAAATTAGCACTTAAACAAAATTTGGGTTCCCTGCCTAACGTATTGTCATTTCCCCATGCTCCATCAAATGCGTTGGCCAAATGTTGAGATCGACGACACTATATGACGATACAAGCTTATGGATAAGTGCAGTCAAGGCAGGTACTTCGGTTCTATTTGTGTGTTTAGCTAAAAAACTTAAAATTCAGGTATAATTTCTCCGACATGATTCATATATGATTTTTGGATATAGTAACCTGACATGAGCGAGTCCTTCACAAAAAGCTCGAACTAAATAACTTAGGCCACGAAAAATATTTTTATATAAATGTGCAATTTTTATAAATGTTGGAGAGCATTAACATGATAATACAGTATTCCTCATCCAAACAGTTTCCTGAACTTAGTTAATTAAGCTGAGTCAGTTTGAAGATTGACGCTTTCAGTCTCGATAAACGATTCCATCGTACGTTTTGTTTTAACAAATGTATGTACACTCAGATTTGATAGTTATACAATAAATAAAGAGTAATATGACAATTTCCACGTTTATGGAATTAAAGATACATGTGATGCCAAGTTGTGAAGAAAGATGGCTATGTTAATTTCACTGGTGGTTAAGGTCGACGTCGTTAAGTTTACCAACCAGGCATTTGGGGGAAAAGACGCTACAGGTAGGTACGAAACGCGACCAGGTAGTTTCTAAAAAGTTTTGTTGACAGAAAGGTTCCAAAATGTTACTTATTCAACCTTTGCAGAGAATGAGTACATTTTGAGTTGCTACAGGTTCATCTCTGGAAAAAGTTGATATAATAGGTTTAACTCTAATTTGTGTGTATTTATTACAACGTCAGCAAAATCATATTAAAGAGTTAATACCAATTGCAATTAATGGCAATGTATTACCCAGAACGCGTATACTGAGTTTTGAAAATGGCAGTAAAGTATTATGTTAATGAGTTATTAGCCCCAAAAATATTTTAAGAAATTCGGATTAAATTCCCCTTATAAACTTGATACGTAAATTTAAGGATATGGCATGTGACACAATATCTATTCACAAAGAGCAGATAAATATGCATTGGGACAAACAAAATATTTTAGCTGATGGTACAGCTACAAGATTAACACTTGTAATCAATGAGTAACATTGACAACTGCATTGCTGAAGCGATAAAACCACATGGAGTCTCTATACTTCCCTTGGATATTCCCTTCGAATTTTGGTCACGTGTAAATTTGCAAATTAATTTACTTCTGACGTCTTATTTTGTATAGAAAAACAAAAGGTACGAAAAGGTTGTTATGGAGTCACATATTTACCCGCTTTCGTTTTGTTGAAATATGTAATAACCAAATGGGTATGACCACATTAATATTGGTTCTATTTTTCCTCGCACACCTGCTATTATAAATAATCTAAAATGCCGAGGTTCTACAAATATTTTTGTGTATGAAATGACTACATACAATATTCTGACATTGGAGTTTTTGTTTTTGTTTACTGGAATATTAAACTTAATTTTACTGCCTCGTGCTCGAATTTTTTCGACCTGCAGTTAATACTATTTCATATGGCATGAAAATTATAATTTGCGACGTTGACATCACGTTACAATCACAAACTTTGTGTGGCTGTTGGTAAAATGTTAGTCATTTGTCAAGATAATCTACTGAACCAAAAAAATGAATTAGGAAATTAAAAATAGAGAAAACATGGAAAATACATTCGCCTCAGATTTTTGAATCCATTCAAGAAAATGCATTCCTATGTTAATGTTGGAATGGTTAAAGATCCCTACAAATCCCTACAAAATTAACGTGAGCTAGATTACCTTAGACGAAATTTGTTTCCCGGTGTTAAGAGCACAATTAAAATATTTGCTATTTATTACTGAATTTGTAAAAGTTGATCACCACGAGTTCCCACAGTTAAACTGGTGACTAGCCAATTGGGACTCAAACCAATAGCAGTAATTGTTCAGGCGGTAGGTAAAACGTGTGCTATGGATGACAAAAACATTAACGGCATGTTGTATCATTATCCGGTAAGGCCATTATTCAGTATGGTTACAACAATTATTGGAACAAAACCGACGGACCTATAATATTCCAAAACTTCCGGAACTACAGGGGAATCATTTGTGGCGTCGAACAACCGCAATAAATTTACCTTCTGATTCTTGGTTTTGTCAACATTTTACTGAATTTGTCATTGTCCAATGATACTCGCATGTAATTCCGTTTATTTTCTACATGGATGACGGCGATATTGTTTTGACTTATTTCAGGAATTTAATGATTTTTGAAACTCCATGTTGTTTGTTCATTTTATTTGACAGTGGCTTTTCGATTTCGAAATTCTACAGATTCGATTTTTCAAGTATTTTCACTGTACGCTGTTTTTTACGTAATATACAACTAATCAAATACATAATAAATCATCCTGCAGGATTCCACATCTTTCCGCGGTAAGGTTAGAAAGTCAGAAAATGTGACACTGGATACTATACGCCTCTTGTGTATCGTATTTTTTGGCGTTGATCTTACATTTAAACATGCAAGTTTTTTGATCACCGCAGACACATTGCCTTATTTGACATGTCATAAAACATAAATATGTTTTAAGAAATGCAAATGTGAGTTTTCTTTCCGTAGTTTCATAATAAATTTAATGTTTTAGGTTTGGTAGGTATTATGTTTTAAATTAGGTTAATTAATTTTGAATTAGCAAACACGAAATTATAGTATGTACATGTCGTCTTCTCACATTCACATGCAGGCTTCTTTCGTTTTTTAAAAATGTTTTTGTCCATATATGACCGGAATCGGTTTGTCCTTACATTTTTAAAACTGCAAATGACTATGAAATTCGTAATCTACATGAAAAACTGGAACGTTGATGTGACCTTGAAATTTTTTTAAAATTCGAAATACCCGCGTACGGGCCTATTCAAAATGTAATTGGTCCATTCAAAGGGTACACGATTTTTTCCACAGTTTTTAACGGAATTGTCTGAAAATTGGCATGAGCATTCCTAGTACCAGCCTCCTCGGGGTACAAAAGAGAAAATTGAAATTTTTTGAAACCGACGAGGTCAGGGGTCAAATTTCAA
The DNA here is from genome assembly GCA_004115045.4 of Sinella curviseta. Taxonomy (NCBI): domain Eukaryota; kingdom Metazoa; phylum Arthropoda; class Collembola; order Entomobryomorpha; family Entomobryidae; genus Sinella; species Sinella curviseta. Next base: position 8,300,127 of record CM023199.3, on the reverse strand, counting down.
AAATTGTACAAAATTGAATTTCTGACGCCGTTATCCGATGTAAAATGACCTGGTGAGTAACTTTAGTGAAGACACAAAACTGCTAATTGCAATACTTTTTGAGATAAATGTATTTCCAATTTTCAGGACATTGAAATTTTTTATGGATTTGGGTCACTCTGATGACCCCTATATTTCTATGTACGAACATATAGAACACGGTACGCGGATTCTAAAAAACCAAACCGCATCTCTCCATGTCAAGTATTTTTCAAATTACAGGCAATCAAAATTTATATTCATAACTGGCAGCCATCCATTAGACACGCGATTTTTTCAAGACTATTGGCCTCAGTGTCGTATAACTTGGCACAGACCTTCCTCAGAGGACCCTTCTCGGGGTACAAGTGAAAAATGTTGAAATTTCTAATGTTAGGCTGCCATATTTAGCTCAGAGACAAAATGGCTGCAGATGATGGTTGAGAGCAAAATGAAATTTGACCCCTGACCTCGTCGGTTTCAAAAAATTTCAATTTTCTCTTTTGTACCCCGAAGAGGCTGGTACTAGGAATGCTCATTCCAATTTTCAGCCAATTCCATTAAAAACTGTGGAAAAAATTGTTAGTGAACCTCAAATTGAACATCTCCACCGATTTGTGGAATAAAAATTTTTGCCACCTACCAGGTGGCACCTGGTGACCCCTCTACTTCGAACCCCACCCGCCACCATTTTACCGTTTTGACCAATGGTCCATTGACAAAAAATTATCCTAATGAACTCCTCTATCCATTTATACAATACAAAATTTCACGCATGGGTCAACCCCACCACCCCCCACTTCGACCCCCGTACTTCCGGTCAATGATGAGATACATGGCTGAAAATCAATAGGGAAGGTCCTCATGGGCTAATGTATAATGTATTTGTGTTCCAAATTTGAGCCAAATCGGTCAACGTGAACGGAAGTTAGAGTGGGTACGGACACACAGACAGACAGACAGACAAACAGATCAATCGCTATAACTACCTTTCAAGCATTTCATGCTTCCGGTAGTTAATAAATGGAGCACACCTTGTGATTCATTGTTTAGATTTTCCATAGCATCTTAGTTAAATATTAAATCCTCCAGTTTCAAAGACTACAAAATTCTACTTAAATTCGCTTTGCCTTTAAACTTCCTGATTATCTGTGAATCAATATAATCATCCGAGCGTATCAGTTGTCAGCGGTGCCGTTGAAATCATGCGTCCAAAAGTTTGTTTGAAAATTAGAGGTGTAAAGAACTCGAATCAATTGATTAATAAATTTAATATATAAATTTTAGTCGTACAAATTGCTCGTTGCAAATGTCCCACCGTTCTATTTAATGTGTGGGAGCAGAATCACTGCACGTAATGTTGAGTTTGCAGTGACACAAGTAAATATTTAAATTGCATAGTAAATTGCAGTGACATGACATAAGTTTGAAACAAGCCGATTCTACGGTTTTCCAAAATCAGTGGTATGAGTGATACAAAATGCTACACAAATGCGGTTAGTTTAATATTACTTTAGTTCTATGCTAAATTCAGTTTCAACACCACTTCTTGATTAACACGATACAAGGTTGGACCAACGTGTTCAGCATTTTAAACTTCTACTGATAATCAACCCAGACATTGACAATGGCGTATCAACCTTTGAGTTGGTAGTTGCACCATCTTGTGCTATTGACCTTAATGACGTCGAGAGAAGTATTAGTAGGCATTACAAATGCTAATGATATAAAGAAGAAATTGATTTTTAAAACTTTTTACATATAGAATTTCTATAATAACGTTTGACGGGGAGTTTTTATTATTACAACTGTTACAAGTGTCAGACTTAAAAGGCAGTGCACACATTGACTTAAATCCATTTAAATACAAGGAAAAATAGTCATATTTGTCCTCCTTTACGATTATATATAAGTGAGCAACACACAGCTATTCATGGAACAACCATATAATGGAAAACGGCGTTTACGTTTTTACTGACGCAAATAAAAAAAATCAATCAAGGAAAATCAATGTGACCATTCATTCAAGTTTCTAATGCGCTGACACGCGTATGCGTGTATTATGATTCTTGAAATTCATCCGTCCGTCTGTATCGCCCACACTTTGATAATCTAATGACAAGAGATTCAGAATGCCAAACAAATCGCTGACAATGCCCTCCAAACAATGTTTTCAAAGATTTCAAAGCTAATTTCAATGCAACAACTGGAATCCATCTCCAAAGTTGTACATTTCTGGACAAAACTTTCAATATTGTCAACCATTAAGTTGTCACAGGCCCTTCGTTGACCTTTAAGTAAATTTTAATTAGCAAACACGGAAATTATAGGTTTTACATGTCTTTGTGTCAAACTCACATGCAGTCATCTTTCATTTTTTAAGCAATTACTGCCAAAGTGAATACATTTCTGATTAACATAGATATTGATAGAAATGTTATTGCTCATGGGAAATTCTAAAATTCGAACTAAATTACAATTCTAGAAATTAACGGTTTAAGCAAACTGGCGTTTCTTTCCTACCGTATTGATATTGTTCCGATGCACTTTCGTATATGTGAGGATTATTGGTAAAAGGCATGTTATCTGTTTTTGTTATTATTGGTCATTAGTAAATTTGGATTGAAATCAATATCAGGAGATGAGCTGCTCACCATGAGCATGAACAATAACTATTACTAATTTCAGTTAGAATGTATGCTTTTTTCGCCTAACAGTTTTCAGCATATATTGGGCTTAATTTAAACGTTAACTCGGATCAACTAACTCGGATCTCGGCCCACTTTTAACTTTAATAATGGCTGAAGGACCAACTGATCAAAACGAGACAACTGAAGATGAAGAGACTTGTCCATTATGTAGAACCTCTGGAAAAACCGACGAGGAGCATTCGAACTCTGCATTCTCGAATTCGAGCATTCGGCTTTACTGTGACGGATGCAACGGCTGCTTCCACGCAATTTGCGTTAACCTCTCCAACGATGAAGCCACTGCATTAGGACAAGATGACACGCAATGGTTTTGCCCAACCTGCTCACAGATACCAGCTTCGAGATCCGGTTTCACTTGCCCCAACTGCTCAGAAAATTTTGCCACATCAAGAGGACTTCAAATTCATCTAACAAAGAAACATAGAAAAAAGACCCCCGTAGACTGCTCTGCAACCGAGGAGGACTTCATCAAATTAATTACTAATCTAAAATCGAAGGTTCCGATTTTAAAACGAATACCGAGTGGTGCGAGGAACTCCGCAGCATGCAAATTGGCCGATACGATTGAGGAGTGTTTAGCTACAAACGCACCAGATGCATGGAAAAAATTATTACTGTTTGCCTATGAATGCCTTCGGATTCCGGCTAGAGAAGGAAATATATCCCTCACCTCATCAGTGAAAAGGAACATTTCGTCACAGACACTGCCCTCACTAGGATCCACAAAAAAGAGAAAGCCAAGTTCTCTGGAAAAGAGAGTTCAAGGGAAAATGGATGACTGCGACTTGAGAGGAGCCCTACGACTACTTTCTAGCAACGACACGCTAGCTCCATTAAATGATGAAACGTTGAAGAAGTTGTCTCGTCTCCACATTTGCCCGTCAAAAAGCAAAAAGCTATATCATCATTTTCACCAGGATCGGCAGCAGGCATTGATGGACTTTCACCACAACATTTAAAGGACATGACAGCTAAATCAGCGGGAGAACAAGGAAGGAGACTTTCAAAACAAATTACCAAACTTGTTAATCTTATGCTAAAAGGTAGTGAATCCTACAATCGCCAAGTTTTTATTCGGAGCAGCATTATGTGCATTAAATAAAAAAGGGGGAGGCCTCAGACCCATAGCAGTTGGATGTTCGTTAGGATGCGCAGAATACTTTCAGCCCCACCAATTGGGCTTTGCCACAAGACAAGGAAGCAAGGCTATCGTGCATGCTACAAGAATATTTTTGGGGAAAAATAACCAGCCAAGTTCCATTATAGTCAAAATCGACTATAAGAATGCGTTCAACTCAGTGGAACGAGACACCCTGTTAAAAGAAGTGAAAGAACACACGCCGTCGATCTACCCATTTATGTGGCAAAGTTATTCTTCTCCTTCTTTGTTGTTTTTTGGAAACAAGACCATCCAATCCCAAATAGGATGTCAGCAGGGCGACCCGGCGGGACCGTTGGCATTTAGCCTTGCAATACAACCATTAGTGTTGTCTCTTCAATCGGAATTGCGACTCTTTTATTTGGACGACGGAACAATTGGCGGGGATGCCGATGTTGTTTTACAAGACGTGAAGAAACTTGTCTCAGAGTCAAAGAAGATAGGTTTATCAGTTAATCCTGCTAAATGTGAATTGTTTTTCACTTCGGGTATGATTGACTCGGACATTCAGACAAAATTTCAAGAAGCTCTCCCTGGAATCAGAACTGTAAACCAACCGATTTGGAACTGTTAGGCGCCGCACTTTACGACGAAGGCTTCCCAGCAGCATTAGTAGAGCGTTTTAATGCTATGAAATTAATGTTTGAACGTTTGAAAAACCTGTCGGCCCACGTCGCATTTTATCTACTAAAAAACTGTCTCGGAATTCCGAAACTATTATGTACAATGCGTACTACTCCCACATGGAAGCTGCCGGATATCCTAGTTGAAATGGACAGGTCAATCAAATCTTGCATAGAGAGTATAGTAAACGTAACTTTAAACGACCAGCAATGGAAGCAAACTAGCCTACCTGTGAGCGTTGGAGGACTAGGAATTCGAAAAATATCAGATCTCAGTCTACCCACTTTTCTCTCCTCTATCTCTGGTGTAAAGCCTATCGTCTCCACCATTCTCAACACTTCAGTTGACGATTTGACTATGCACGGAGAAAGTGAGGCTGTAGAAATTTGGAAAAACAAGTCCTATAACATTCCGGTTATTCCTGAGACTCAGAGAAATTGGGACACCATCCTAATAAAACATGCGTTAGAAGAGCTCCAGATTGATAAGGACATTGATAAAGCAAGGATAACAGCTTTACAGAAAAAGGAAGCTAACGCTTGGCTTGAAGCTTTTCCATCAAGAAATGTTGGGACACACATGGACAACAATCAACTTCGCATTAGCATAGGATTACGGCTCGGTTGCAATATATGTCGCCCTTATATTTGTTCATGCAACGAAAATGTGGATTCGAAAGGACTACACCCACTAAGCTGCAAGAAAAGTTCTGGAAGGCATTTCAGACACAATGAGATCAATCAAATCATAAAGCGTGCACTGGGAACAAAAGAAATTCCATCGATTTTGGAGCCAACTGGAATATCAAGAGATGATGGAAAGCGTCCGGATGGAGTCACATTGACGCCATGGTCGAGAGGCCAATGTTTGGTCTGGGACGCAACTTGTGTTGACACTTTCGCACCGTCTTATCTGCTGAAAACGTCTTTGGAAGCTGGAGCTGCGGCGGAGTTAGCGTGCAAAAGAAAACACGCAAAGTATAAGAAGATCAAAGAGAATGGAAACATCTTTCGCTTTCGCCGTCGAGACTGTGGGGACTTGGAGTGAAGAAGCAAAGAATTGGATAGACGTTATTGGATCAAATCTAGTCCATAAGTCTGGAGACCCAAAGTCTAAGTTTTACCTTACTCAACGAATCAGTATGGCCATTCAGCGAGGAAATGTAGCTTCGATATTAGGATCTCTTCCGGAGTCGATTCCAATGGAGGAGATTTTTTACTTATAAAAATATAGAGATAAACTTATAGATATTTAGGGTTTGGAATTTTCTTGTATCTCATATTTGTGAAAACAGTCCAAATCAATTTGGTACCTCATGTTAACAAATAAAGTTTATAATATCAGTACAAGTGCAATTGTTGTACTGCTATGTTGTACTTTTGGCTGTACGTGTGCTAGAGGATGACAAAAATATTGACAAAAACCATTTTTCTAATTTTATCATTAAACATTTAAATCGTCTAATTTAAACATTTCTTTACTCGGACAACGTTAACTTGCTATTCGTAAATTGGCGGAACTACAGGGGGATAATTTGTGGCGTCAACGAATTGAACTACTGATACCGCATTGCTTGATGTTAAGAATTTTAATACCACCCATCCGTCTGGTATATAATCGGTTTGTTTTTAGCATAGATGATGATTTCCCCCATATAACACATAGTGCGCCGCGCGATGCGCACTTTGGTGAAATTTTGCGAACCCTACATCTAATATACATTATGTATCCCACGCGCACATGCATACTACGTTACAAGGCGGAAGCTCGTGGAGGACCTGTGGTTTATCTAATTTTCATGGAACACAAAAATTGCAATTTACGACGTTGACACCGAAATATGCCTCTATAATTGATCGTATTCACTACGACGGTTGCCAATTATTTTTCACTCTTAATACCTTATCTATTAATTCCTTCAGACCCAAATCGACTAATATCGTCTTTAAGACGTAGTTACTTGTAATTATAAATTTATTATTTAACACATCTGAACCAAAAGAATTCGCTTGATGAATGTACGGTTAAGTCCTAACGTTGTCAGCTGTTCTGTTCAAAATAATCATTAGTCAAATTTATATTTGTTTTGAATTAAGACTCTCTACGTTTTCTGACGTTGCTCTACGATTATCATTTCGCACTTATCACTCAAAGCATCAAATCACTGGTTATCAATGTGAGCAGAGAGACTGTTCCTGCTCACAATACTCACACACTTCTATCACTGAGACAGCCAGCTGAGGAAATGTTTACTTTGTAAACATCGCACTGCGTAAACTGTCAACAGCACCGTCAAGCAGTGACGAAACTACATTTTTTTATCACAGATCAGTGCCCACAGGACCGACTACATCTGTGTGATCTCAACAACATAAGGCACTGATCAGATCCATGGGAAAAGAATAATAATTTATTTCCCCAGTCACAGAGACATAGTATGCGTGTGCACTGCTTTCCTCCCATCCGCTCACTCAATTTGTTTACTGCAATTTTTATTAGTAATCAGAGATCCTTATCATCCAAAAACCAACTCCAACTGAAACTTTTGTGTCAAACCTAATTGAATAAAGTAATCTGTTTTCCGAGATTATGCGAATGACTGTTCATCTACACCACGAGTGGTCAGCACCCACATAAAAAATTAAGAATAATTAGTAATTTACAAATTGCTTTAGGATAACCTTTTTGTAATTTGCCGACATATAATAACGTCTTTGAGTTTCCTGAATCTAAGCTCAGCTTTATACTGAACTCGACCACAATATAAGAACATTCCCAAACACAAGATTACGAACTTTACTATCAAACGTCCACATGAAATATGTTTTATTTGTATGGTTACGTCTTGCAGTATCTCCATTTCTTCAAATCCATGTTACTACAACTGGGTTTGGCAGGATACTCGAGTAATTTTTTATAGTTCATCGAGACACTTGGCACTACAATTTCATCCAACTTAAATTCAGATTAAATTAACGTTCTGCTCACCACACGCGGAATCGGAGCTTGTGGCGTTGAACTCTAACTTTGTTCATACATATATTTTGCTCTCATTTTATGCTCCATTTTATTTGCTCTCAAAGATCCAGTGAATAACACTAGCGACTCTTTCGTCAAAATTTATCAACAGATCGAAAAATTCGTTTGCAGGTAATTAAGACTGAGGTATAATAGGCTTAGGGTTTCATGCATTAATATTAATTTAGAGAATGTATGATATTCGTTTGTAGAAAGTTACATCGAAATATTTGTAGTTACGTTAACAGCTAAAATTATTGAGGTAAAATTTGCCGTAGGTATCTCATTTCATTGGCTATTGGATAAATTGTAAACATAACTATTTCCCGTTCATCTGTTTTACGAGTGCAATACATCAAAGTTAAAATGATAATTTGTAACCATGCAATTTCTTGGTCACAGTTGATTCTTGCATATATTTAACGCATAACATTTGCTATTCCTTTTCACACATACTATCCGACTAGTAGCGTGGAAGATAAGCGCGTCCCGTTTTGTATTTTTCGGTTTAAGCATTTTTAATTTTAACGTTTAATCTTACTGCAATCAACATATTTCGCAAATTCAAATGAATTGAAACTGGACTAATCTTGACTTGCTGGTGAAATCCTTCAGTTATAAGCGTGTCATCCCGTAAATGGAGACATTGAACATTTTCTAAAAGCTTTAGACTCGATCGTTCTTGAGTTAACAGTATGAAAGGATTATCGCAGGTAATCCGGGAACGAACAAACTAAACTGTGGCGCATTTTTCTAAATACAAATTGCTCTGTGCATCATGTCAGATTCATAATTTATTTTTATTGCGAGTCCACGCGTCCACTTATTACTGTTGAGTTATTTTTATGTATTGTATGCGAGGCGTTACTCCACATGAGATATTTATTTGTACACTATTTAGTAACAAAACTGTTTTTCAAATTTCAACTATTGTGGGAGCCAAGGCCATCAACCTTCATTGAAAAATAAACTTCCAAATAACAATGTAATGTTTGTGACGCCGAACAATTACAATGTAGTATATTGACACATATATATAAAATGTACTCCCAATAATATATGTCATTTCTACATGTTCACCAATCCAATGTCAAACCATTTGTGTACGAATGCTTGAATTCACTTTGAATGTCAACATCGATATATGCCAAGCTTCTTATTGCATTTCTTGGTAGACTTTTCACTGACCATACCCTAAACAGTGGTAGTATTCGTTTCCTTGTAAATTTTATTTTGATATTGGGTAGATTAGTTGACCTGATAGGTAGATTCATTGATAGTTATGGACTTTTCAACCTATCTAGCGATTTCGATTTAACGCTTTAAGTGCAATTGTGCATCATTTTGAAAATAAACACATAAAAGCAAACGTTTCTTTACGAAAATGCTTTATTGTCGAATGGATTGATGTACATTAGCAGCTGAATCATAATAAATCACATTTCTTCAGTAGCACGCATATTATGTAATATATGGTGGGTGCTCTACGAATTTCTAATTTAAATTAAGCCTTCAAGTAATGATAAATATGGCATGCTACTAAAATATGCAAACCACGAACTGATTCGATGAGTCCTTGATGGAGCGTTCCAGTTTGGTGAATAGCTGCTCACCTTTAGGTCCGAAAACCACACAAGGAGGAAAATTAATAGGACAGGTCTTGGTAGTGCATTCCAAATGATAAATGATGTAACGGTTCATTGTAAGCATTACATGCCTCAATTGTGTGAACACTTTATATTCTCAAATACCTAACGAGTTTTTATGTGTCCCCAAATGATCTGTAGTTTAGGAAAATACACATCTCTAGCTGTAAAACCTAGTGACGCCAAACAAAGCATTAGTTTAAGTACTAATGTTATTTGCATATGGCAAGAAAATGGAAATGATGTTTAAACATTTTAAAAATTATTGCTTTCAATGCGGGAGTTATTATTCCGTTTCGGTGCTTCTCTGTTTGGTAAGTATTACTATTGCATATATGCGTATAAACAATACATGCAGCAGAGTTCTGAAGTAGGAATTGGCACGGGCATAAAAATCCGTTTGTTCTGGAACACGTACAAGTATCGAAGATAAGCTTTTCAAGAAACTTCATATTTGAAACATTTAATGATTGATCCCACATTCATACATGATGATACCAACTTGTGTTTTACATGTAAAAATTTACCTCCTCATGCTTAGGTAATTAATGTGCGTCGGTTTCGTTTATTGCAGTCTATGCATCCATTTAAGTGAATTTTCGCAGCAGCTAAATCTTGGTTTCACTAATGAGAATAAGTGAAACATCTTTTTAGGAGGATTTCGTTTCGAGTTAATATGAAAGTGTGGGGAAATTACTCCAAATAATCAGTACATTCTCTATAAAGTGCATCAGAATATTTTAGCCTCAATAATAACTCCACGCTTGGAAATAATAAAGTTGGTTATCAGTGAATACATTCCAATGGACTATTGGAAACTGTCTAATGGATAGCTTAATGGATCGTGATAAACTTTGTCGTATAACTCTGATTTGATTGGACATTTGATAACCCATGACAAAACCGTACTTCCCGATAATCCGTTTTAGGAATACATTGCATCAACCTTCGTAGGTTACTATGTGACGCTGAAGTGTCAACATAGCATGGTTTTCAAAACGCATTCACAATACTTTTGGAGAACATTATGGTATTAACGTTGAGTGAACCTATGATCCTTATTATCAACTGGAGTCAATTGAGTAACACAGACTGCAGTATACGAAAAATGGCCCAACAGATTCGCTATTCGCTTTAAAGATTTTTGAAACATTAAATTTGCGATGCGAATAAAGAAGTGGGTTTATGGTGTTCGTATATTAGCTTAGCAAAATGCTTTTTAGTGGTTTCGCGAAAGGGGAATACCTTCCGCTAATACACACTTGTGGTGTGTAAAAGCTTTGCCGTCAACCAGGCGATAACAATTTTAATGCCGTAAATATGATCTTGTTTCTCAGCAGCCTGGCCAAATGACACATTTAAGAATGTCAAATTATGCTACTAAATTGATTGTCGTTTAAGGAGTGCATGTGATATGGTCAATTGCCTTGTAATAAACTTACTTGTTTTCATGCTGAGAATTTGAACAAATAAAAATCCCATTCAGAGTTTGTTCGGATTTGGTTGCCTTTTCGTCACACGGCTTTATCAGGAAATCATTGGTTTACGCTACAGTAGTCTCACGATTAAATATTGCCAATGTAATTCATTTAGGATATGAAATGAAAATGTATTAATTATGTTCTCATTAACAACTTTTCTTAGTATAGTGAAAAGTACATTTCTCAAGCTGTGAAGAAAGGTAGCAATACACCACTTTTGTATTCATCTTGAAACAATTAACTTACTGCAATTTTAATGCATGATAGTGATAAGGGCACAGCTATTTCTATCAAAGACCACAATTTTATCTGCAAGCGTTACCGGAAGTCAAATTGGAAATCAATCTGTTCTCCGATTTAATGCGTGTGGCTTTCCATCTACACCGTTGGCGCTCAAATGCCACAAATAATACCCTGCTTCCTAATTCTATACTCCATTTTGCAATACCATTCAACTTTCAGGATCCATCCAGTTAACTTTTACCATTGATCTGCGCACAAGGCCCGGAATAGTTTGTGGCATCCAAGCTGTTGCAACGTTGGGAAATACTTTGGTGCAACGTCTAGTGCAAGTTATTGCAATGCAATAAATACATCGTTGATATTTTCAAACACATTACTATTAACTCGACATCAATAGCAATAACAGTTGACGAAATAAGTAGAATGCCACGATACCTCATGATTAGGTAATGCAAACTTGACCGCGGCACCGAAATATAAACAAAATTGCGCATATCTCAATGGTGATGTGGTAACTGGCACACAGCTACAGAAGCTGACAACGCCGTAGCCCGGGGAAGTACAACGTCCGTATTCGGGGACACACCATACACTTAAGAGTGGATTTAATTACCCAATTCATTCAGTTCGCAACATTTGTTGCTGTTTTCCTTAATAGCCAATGTTTAAACTCTTCAATCTTCAGGCTGGATGCAGTTCCATGAATAACGCCGCAATGAAATGCAATCCAACGGCGTCAAATTCTCCATTACTCACGTATTTAATCAGGAATGATATTTGACGACAGCTTTTAAAGTTATGAAAGCTCTATTAAGCGCTCAACGTTAGTCAAATGTTAACAAATAAGCCCTATTTTACCGGAATATGTTTCCAAATGGTGAAAATGATCTGGTTTGATGCTGGAGCAAGATAGAAGTCTGCTGGGAAATGAACAACTTTTCTGTCAAATGTTTCTCATCGTTTCGTCTTAAAAACTATAAATTCTCAAAGTGCCCCAAAAATCAATAGGCCGATCCCATCGAAGTTTCAAATCTGTTTCGGGCAAAGTGAGAATTTATATTTTTTAAGAGTAAATCTGAAAAACTGAGAAAATTACTAAATAGATAATGTCTTTTTGATGTTAATGCAAAAAAGATTTTGGATCTAGCTTTAAAACTGTTTGCACTGCAGACAATTCCCTGAAGTGACATTCGGCAACTTATTGACCTCTGACCTCCATAATTGGGAACCTAACGGTTCCAAACTTTACCAATGAGTCTATCTTAGCCGAAGGTATTAACGTGTGAAAAATGGACTTAAAATTCCAAACTGCATCCAAGTGGTTTTCCGAAAACGAAAATAGTTGCTGATGCATTTCAAATCATTTAATCGTCAGGAAGTGGTTCTCTTTGCTCGTTGAAATAGTACTTAAGTGTACGACCTACAGCCATTCTCAAATTTCTATCTATTAAATGATGACTTCAAGAAATTCTACTTCACTGACAGTGTTAGAAGATACTTATTGATAATTTCAATATTTGTACAAATGTGATTGTCCATATTACTAAACTAATACCAAACTCTAAAATTCGTACTGTAAATAAAAACTCTAGATATTTACTGTTTAAGCAAACTGGTGTTTCATATCACCCGAACTGTTACTATTCCCATGCACGTTCAAACATGTTTGTAATATGTTGAGCTCGACGATATTAAGTGTCATTTCACAGCGCTGTACCATTATGACGAAAGCAGGTTGATTAAATATGAAAGAGACATTAGCAATACAATAATTTTGGTCCGAAAGTGTAAATTGAAATAAAAATTTTCGCCCACATCTCCGTTAGCGTCAATAAGTTCTCGATGCAACTAGCTGGCATAATACTTGGAGTTTCACAAAGCGTGAAAACTTCCACATAATAAAGTGGGTTGCTGAGAGTTGTTGCGAGACAAAGCAGCTCTGTTAGTCTTTTACAATGGAAGCTGTGATTTAATTTTTTAACGTGCTTTCGTCCTTGTTGAACCGACCATGAAGAACATTTACAAGAATGTAACTCCCGATAAACGTTGGAGTGTATTGTATTGACAACATAATACTTTAGTCACTATAAAAAATAATATCGTGAACTTGTAATTAAGTTGCAACATTTAGATGCTTTGACTCTTGCTAAACGGTTCCAATTTATGTTTTATTTTAGCAAATGTAAATACGCATTAGCTTTCCCAGGGTTACATAATAAATTTCACGTTTTTAAATTAATTTTACACGAGATGGCAAGTTGCTACCGAAGGATGGCAACGTTAGTTTAATTAACCCAAACGGTTAACGTCGACGTCGTTAAGCTTGAAAATGAGGTATCCGAGATAAAAAAACAACACAGGTGGGCTGGGCGCACACAAGGTAACAAGTTAGAAGTTATGGTAAAACATGTCCCTAATTGATACTAGTTCCATGAACGATGCAGAAAATGAAAAAATTTGGAGCTGCAACATATTGCTGTAAAAGGCTGATTCAACACGTTTAACTCTAATTTGTGGGTATTGATTGCAACATCAGCTTAATCATTTTGAAGATTTAATTTATAATTTAATTACCGGCAATGCATTACATAAAAACATGATTTGAACATGTAAAAATGGCGAAAAATTTCATTATAATGATTTATTGATTAATTCGTTTCATTAATGGTGAGCCACAATTATTTCCAGAGATGGCAGACAAAACGATAGTAATTATTTAGTTTTTGGTCTTGCCTATTTTTAATACCTTGCCAATTCCATTTTGATAAAATTCTCCGCATTAACTTGATCCATAGGTCTTAACGATATGCCATGTGACCCAATATCTAATGTAAGCATAGTTGATATATTCAAATTCGGACGCGTATTGCTTTTGTGGACATTTTATTCACAAAGAGCAGAACTGAGCATTTTATACACAGTTCGTTTGTGCACTTCAACAAACAAAATATTTTAATTGAAAAATTGTCGTGGAATCACGTATATCTCCTAAATTCGTTCCTATGGTAATATTGGAATGGCGAATATTGAATAAAACCCATGCAATAATTCCATCCAAAAAACACTAACGTGAGCTGGAGTACTTGCTACGTAACGAGTTAACGGGTTTTGAGAAAATTAATAAAATGTTTCCATTTATTACTGAATATGATAAAAGTTGCTATTGTGAGTTCGTACAGCTCCACAGGTCACCAGAAAATCAGGATTTAAACCAATAAGTTGTTCAAGCTTTAGGTTTCTCATCGGCAATAATCACATTATTTTATGTTTACCATGAAGTACAGCATCGAAGAGAGAAACAACTAACTTTAATCATTCGAGATTGAAAGTAATAATTTATCCTGTTGCACCAGAGGGTGAAAAAGGAGTTTCACCCCTGCAGGTTGTTTCAAGTTCATATAACACAAAAATTTCAATTCACGGCGTTGACATTGAATTATGCCTCAATAATAATTGATGGCAAAATTATTTGTTGTTCATCAAAAATGGCGTCCTGCAATGATGTCCTGCTTCAGGATCCGACCAACCTGTACTTTTTTGTTCTACGATCCAGACAAGGAATTGTTACTTTATACATATCTATGCATGTTTCTCACTGTTCTTGCTTTTTCAATTGCTATCAAGTGTACATGTACAAAACGAATACCATGTATTCAACAAATTAATATTAATGCTAATTTAGTGAACTCGTGGCATTCGTTTGTTTATTATATTATTTTTAGAAAATATAACTGTATGTAATTTTAAAAACTTACAGGATTGGGTAAACTTTGCTGCAGAATCACATATCAAGTATCGCGTAACGGTACCGCGTAACGCAAAATTTCTTGCAATGTATCGCGTAACGGTAACGCGATACAAAATTTTTCCTTTCATATAACGAGTAACGATAACGAATAACGCAGGTTGGAAATTTTCCAGCAGATTTTCTGGAAGATTTCAAGTTTACTGAATAATTGAGTACTTAAATGATAATTTTTCCAGAAATTCGTGAGTTATGTCAGAAATGACTTTTGTTACTTGTTTTGTGTACCTTAATTTAACTTTTTCTTATTAAAAGCTAATTTTGACATATATCAAAAAGTAACGAGTAACGCTAACGAGTATCGCAAATTTTTTTTTAAAGTAACGAGTATCGGCAACGAGTAACGCACCGATATTTTGAATGTATCGCGTAACGGTAACCTGTAACGGAAAAGTTGCGATACTCCATCTCTGTTTATATGTGGACACCAACTACTTATCTAACTGAAAGGGTCTAAAAGAAATGAATCATGAATTTTTGGTGCGTCCTTACGTGCATTGAACTAATAAATTGCAATGAATCTGTGGCAGCTATTAGAATTTTTATTGGTTTGTCTACATCCAGAAGTGATGGAAGTCACTATTTGTGCATTTTTGCTGTATTTTTCTACATAAATATTGTGTTTAGATTCTAATCAAGAATTGCAGAATTAGAGTTAATCATGTTTCGTCAAGCCAGTTTGGACTTGGGATTATATACGCTTATAGATAGATATGATGTTGAAATAATTTAATTTCTTACAACCCGAACTGATGTAAATCGCCCATTGTGTGATGGTTACGATTGTCTTTGCTGCATCACCGGAAGTCACCGCAAAATAAGGTAACTTCTCTACTTATCTGAATGAGGCAGAAGTAAGTTGCATTTCAGGTACACCGCTAACTCACATATATTTGATATATACACGATTAAAAACCGAAATTCGTCTTACCCGAAAAATAAATAAACTTTAAACCTCAACGTTACCAATCTTTTCCTGCAAATAAGAAAATACATAGCGGTTACATTTTCAGCTTGTATGTCTTTATGATTCCATCATGCTAATTACTTTCAAGGATAATCGTTAATCAGATGTAAATAATTATAACAGGTCGGTAGTGAGTCGAAAAGGCGTTTCCAAGTGTTGTAGTTTCAATATTTTTTTCATGTATAATCAGCCTCACTTTACTAGTTCCGAGTCAGTTTTGCATCGTTACTATGGCTGGTCGCGTGAAGATCATATTAAATCTGCTTGAAGTTTCATAAATAGGTTGACATTACAATTGACTGCCTTATTAGCAATTATAGTTTATTAAGTAACACTGACGGCTGTATGAAAAAACAGGCACAAACCACAAAATCGAACCACAATTACAACTGCATCTGTTTCGCGTACTTAAAACGATGAAAGAAATCTTCTCTTAGATTTAATGGGAGTGGCTTTTCATCTACACCCTATGCGCTCAACTGGCCCATAAAATATTAGGAATAATGACCAATTTACTGTTGGTGTTAGTCCTTCATAATTTTTGTTACTCTAATTTTTTCGAATTTTGAAACAAAAGAGACCCCAAAATTGCGGTCTCATACCTTAAAATTGCGGTATCTGGGTTCAAAAAATTATAAAGTACCGCAAAAATGGGGTCTCCTACCGTAAAATTGCGGTATCTGAGAGACCGCAAAAATACGGTCGCCTACCGTAAAATTGCGGTATGAGTACAGACTGGCTGTATCGTTTTGTTGTTATTTTAGAAAATGTAACACAGCGTTTTGTTAACAGCTTAATGGACTGTTGTAGAAATCTCATTTGATTGGACATTTAATTAACCATAAACACAACCCTACTTACCGAGATATGTGTTTTTGGGATATATTGCATCAACCATCGATTCTTACTTTGTGACGCTGAAGTATATACATCAGATGGTTTTCGAAAACCATTCATAATACTTTTGGAGAACTTTATGGCTTTAACGATGAATGCACTTATGATTAGTTCTTGTTGCAATTGTTGTTTCGATGTGTGCATTCCAACTCCGCATCAAATTCAAAGGGTGTAATACCAAATTGGTCATGAATTCTCGGAGCGTCTTTAAGTAGGTGATAACTGCCCATGTTAGGCGAGCGTCTTAAATACAATAAACGATCATTATTTTGATTACTATTACTCAATTCATGCAACACAATTTACAAAATATAAGGACATATTCATTCATGACACGTAAATCCGAACTAGTATGCACTTTATTATAGACTAGTTACGGACAATTTTAACATCGTTACCTGTGGTGGTGGTGATGGGGTCATATTATATCTGCTTGAAATTTGATAAATTAATTTGAAATTACAATCAACAACCGTATTATCAACTGGAGTCAATTGAGCAACACTGACGGTTGTATACGAAAAATGGCCCAACGGAGTTGCTGTTCATTTTATAGATTTCGGTGTCAGTTTTAATTGTGGGATGTGAATGAAGAAGTTTGTTTGTGATGTTGGTATTTTAGCTTACAAAAATGCATTTTCGTTGTTTGGCGGAAAGGGAACACCTTTCTCTCATACACACTTGTAGTCTGTAAAGCTTTGCCGTCAACCAGGCGGTATCAATTTTAATGCAGTAAATGCATTTTTATTTCGAAGCAGCCTGGCCAAGTGACTCATTTAAGAATGTCAAATTATTCTACTATTTTTATTGTCGTTTATGGAGTGCATAGAATATGGTTAATTGTCTTGAAATGAACTTAGGTACTTGTTTTTATGCTGAGAATTTGCACTGTTATTCATGTCCTTTGCGTTGAGTTGATCATTCGGATATGCAGATGATCAGAAGCTCTATAACTTTATGTCTCGCGAGCTCTTCTAAGTCATCTCATACTCCAATTGCCTAAAAGTAGATTTTTCACTAAGATTTGATCCACCAAGTAGGTTGGTTAACCAGAAACTCCAATACGCGCATTGGCGAGTGAAGGACGCTGAAGAGAATGAGTGAAATATTAGTATTTCAGTATGAATATCCGACGCTTGGCATTTGCTCTTTGATTGAGTCGTTGTTGTTGTTTTGGTAATTCCAGAATACAAGATGAAGCGGAATACGTGCACTTCATCACACAATCCAATCATTTCAGCCATTAAATTGAAATGAATTATTATTTATTTTTATATTGGTTATATAACTTCGACCACATAACACCACTTATATTAAAAACATTTCCGCAATAATTTCTTGTCCTTGTCTTACCACTACCGGATGCTCTACATCTGTCACAGCGTCAGTTCTCCTTACGTTCTGAGCGCATGGCATTATCAGTAATGTTTACCCAAATAACAGAATTAAAAGTTTGGTTAAAAACTAGAGGCGCAGAGAAATCACTAATATATTGATAAATAATTACAATCGTTAAGTTACAATCAAAACACAACCGCTGTACACAATCCATGATTCGAAGTACTATTCGAGATAATAACAAGAACTCTGTTTCTCTGTTTTCAGGACTAAGGGAGTGAGTCATGCGAAATATTTTACACTGTTTATTTACAAGAATTATGACGTTGGTAGTATCGTAGCTATATCCGTCAACGTCTTGTACAGTTTAAACAAGGGTGTAGCCAGGATTGGGCCACGTAATACGCGTAATGTATAGAGTTGCCTCACCACTCTAATCTTCGAAATGTTAAAAGTCCGACTCCATTAGGGGGCCAGAGACCCGTTGGCCCCACCCTGGCCACGCAATCGAGTGTATATTTCCAACCCGATAAACAAAAGAAGCCGACGCATCCATCTCAGATAATAAAACCACATGTTTTAGCAATTAAATGTAATGACGTGGAGTTAAGCATTAGTATGCAAATAGTAAATGAAAATTCTGAAATAGGAAATGACTCTTAAAAATATCATGTAATGCAGTACTGCTTTTGACCGGCAGCTTCTTCTACTATATCTGTTGCAAGCATCAGAGTTAACCGACAATACATGCATTGATTTACACCCATTTAAAAAATAGTAATTCTTTGACAGTATTGAATGATACTTACGGACAATTGCAATATTAGTACAAATGTAATTGAGCATATGTAATTTTTAGGATTCCAGAAATTGGCAGTTTAACCAACATTGGATTTATTTTCTACCGTATCGTTATTGTTCTCATGCTCCTTCATAAGCGTCGACTACATGTTGAGCTGGACGACTTTATATCCATACACAGTTCTGGAGCATTACAATCAAGATTGGTTGACCGCTGGGAGTGGGCGTTCGCATTTAAAAAGTAAGAACGGAGATATAATTTTGAGGGTCTTACATGGCCGCTTTTTTCATTTAGGTCTTGAAGATTATTGGTATATAAAGGACGCAACTCTTGATACCCGTTGGAGAGCGTCAACAAGATGATACTTTCGTCGTTGTCAAAACTATTTTTGTGAAATTAATTAAGTTGGAACTGTACGATGCTTTGAGTCTTGATAAACTCTTAAAATGTATGCTTCGTTTTCACAAATGTAAGTGTGGATTTGCTTTCCTAGAGTTATATAATAAATTTCACATCTTTTAAATTGATTATGCATGAGAGGGCAAGTTGCTTCCGAAATATGGCAAAGGTTAGTCTCACTAACCCAAGTGGTAAACGTCGACGTTGATTGGTTTGTAAATGAGACACCTGAGAGATAGAAACATGCGGGTCAAAATGCAATTTCAAGGGTCCCAAGAAAAATTGTGCCAAAAAAGTTTCGTAATTGCTACTTATTCAACCTTGGCACATAATGGCTGAATTTTGAGCTACAGCAATAAATTGCTCTCTGAAAAATGTTGGTTGACGGACGGCAATTGTAATATTAGAACTTGGAAGCAGTGAGTATCATTGACGACTGCATTGCTAAAACGGTTCAGTGGCGTCGCCATAGTTTCCTTAGTTATTCACCGTATTTCGGTCAAACCGGTTTAATTTACAAATGAATATATTTCTGATTACGGGTTGCATTTAAAATCTGTTGCAAAAAATATTTTGAAAGCTGCATAATTTTATGTGGGAAAACGTATCTACAAAAAGGTTTCCGTGGAATCACCTATTTGCCCTAAATGTTGCTCATTAGCATAATGTTGAATAAAATCCATACACACTAGCGAGAGCTGGAGTATCTGAGACGAGTTTCTGGGCCTTGAGAAAGTCTCTAAAATATTTGTCATTTATTACAGAATTTGCTAAAATTTATCCTCGTGTGTTTGTACGGTTTCACTGGTCACTAGTAAATTGGGATTGAAATCAATTGCAGTAATTGTTCAGACTTTGAGTTGTACGTGTGCTATGGATGACAAAAATATAGACGTAATATTGATTCGTTATTCATAAAAAATATTTGTTCGATCGAATCTAAACATTTGAGCAGGCTGCGAAATTCATCTGTCCGATTGCAAAATTAGCGGAATTTCATAGGAACAATTGGTGGCGTCGAACAACCGCAATGAATTGAACTTCTGATTCTTAGTTGTGGTAACATTTTGCAGAATTTTCTTATGCACCATTGCATTTGTCATCTAAATTGTTTAATCCGTTTGTTTCCCGCATGGGTGAAAGAGATATTACTTAGACGTAACTGATGTATTTAATGGTTCTTGAAACCTCATGCGTTCGGTTTCGGGATTCTATATGTATGTTTTGGTACTTTCTCTGGACCACTATCTTTTGCGCATTATATTAACTAATCATATGAAAAATTATCCTGCAAAATTCCAAATCTTTACACATTATGGCCGACAAACCAGTTGAAAGGTGAAGTTGCATTTTAAGCTCGGAAATATAAGTTATCCAATTTCGAGTTATTTAAAGAATTTTACTATATCACAAATAGCTCAGCGAGTTTGTAAAGTTTTTTAAACGTTAAATATGTTTTGTTTGGCACACAGATACACCCAATTCCTGTTTGAAATTACCGGTCTTATTCATAAGAATTAATACACCCATATGAATTATTGTGGTAATATGGAAGGAAGTTGTGAACAAAGACATTTGACATTTTATTTTCCCTTATCTACCTTCCTTGTGCGGGTCGTCTCAACCCCCATTCACCTCAAGTGTCAAAGTAGAATGCTCTTTAAATCTCCCAGAGGCGAAAATGAACTTTTCGGATGACCAGAGATAAGTTTAAGTGAGATTAACTGCGAGTTTACTATTCTTGCAATGTGAATTAATATCGGAAGGCCTTCGAGCAACTTTAGCAACGCTGTGCTACTATTCAGCAGGCTTCGACAAAAAATTTTGGAAATTGAAAAATTGGTGTCAGATAACAAAGAATACATTATTTCTCATTGAATGGTACAAGTCTGCGAGCGACAACCCTCATTTTGGTTGAATTATGGTGTCGAAAATCAAGGAAAACTCGTTCCGCGGATTCGCCTGTAAATCACGCAATTTTAAAGATAGCGGCAAAATCTCTTCCGCACTGCAAAGACAATGGAAATATCTTTGTAGGGAATTGAGGGTTTTATAAAATTCGTTGAAATAGTAATCAAAATTTGATTTGAAATTTACATAAAACTTGCTTAAATTGTAAGCGATAAAAAATCGTTTTTGGTCCATACATGCAAAACTGGGCGTTACAGTTCAGAATATAAGAAGTAAACTCGTTAATCGTTTCACCGTTACTAATTATTTGCATTCTTTGAATTAAGTATTATATTTACTACATGCAGTTTACTTCTTATATTGTGAACTGTAACGCCAAAATTTGTAAGTAAGGACCAAATAATATTTTTTCTCACTTGCAAACTAAGCAAATTTTATGCAAATTTCAAATTAAGTTTTTACGACTATTTCAACGAATTTTACAAAATCCTGCATCTCCTACCAAGATATTTCCATTGTATTTGCAGCGCAGAAGAGATTTTGCCGCTATCTGTAAAATTGAGTGATTTACAGGCAAAACCGCACAACGAGTTTTCCATGATTTTCGACACCATAATTCAACCAAAATGAGGGTTGTGGCCAGCAGACTTGTACCATTCAATGAGAAATAACGTATTCTTTGTTATCTGACACCAATTTTTCACTTTCCAAAAATTTTTGACGAAGCCTGCTGATTACAAGAATAGTAGCACCGCTGTTCTCAAAATTGGTGCCGAGGTTAAAATATTTGTATGCAGGTGAGTATTGCTCCTCGTAGATTGATACAGCTTTCAAAGAAGGCTGCATAATCGGTAAACTAAACTGCTTAGCAGTTAATTTGAAAAGATGGAAGTGTGTTATGTTAACAGATCAAATGACTGTGGCGAAATTTTATCCCTGAGATAATCACACTTGTCCAGCGTTTTGATAAATTATAATACTATATCACTCATCCCATTCGCCCATTATTAAAATAGATCACATCATCCTGGAAAACGAATCTCTAATTTTAACAAAGCATAAAATTAATAATTCATTCTTTCGATACCGAAAAAGAAATATTTGTTCTACTATTAATAAATTACCAACACAAACGCCGGTACGTTTGAAAATCAATCAAGGAGGGTATTTTTAGCATAGGTTGCGACGAATGTTTCCAACTAGTTTAGTGACAATAAAGTTTTAACGTGAAGTGTGAACGTCTTTGCCTAAAAGGAAATAAACTTGCAGCCGCAATCTAGGACAGTCTAGCACTTTCCTGGAATACGATATTACAAAATGGTTACGTGTTAAACTTAAGTGAAGTATCTGTATTATCTCACCATGCTATTCATTTTGAAGGATAAGTGTTAATCAGGGCCAAATAATAATTGAGGGTGGACAATTAGTAGATAAGGCCTTTTAAACTGTTGTGGATTCAATACTTTGGATATGTTTATTAAGCGGATTCAGGAATCTTGAGAAACTACCCATAACCTCCTAAATACAATAAAAACACATAATTTAAGCTCAGCTCTTAGTCACTGCATGTAGCACAACAAATGCCATGATTAGGGGTATTGGTGACATGACAAGGAAAGTGAAAGTCGGAGCTGTGGCGCTTCAACAACAGTTGAGGAGTCGGTCACAGAGAATTGAGAATTCAAGTTATCAAAATGGTAATTTACACTACGCTTGCATGCATTTGCAATTTGCTGGAGGCATTTGTTCATGGTACTGGATTTCCCCAATCCCAATATTTCACATTAATGATCAATTGATAATTTTATTTGCCTACTCAAACTCGTGTTGGTATCCTATATTTTATCACTTATAAATGGTGAATCACTGGTCATAATTCCGTAATCTTGAATCGGAAATCACGCAAACGTATTCGTAAAATTAATGTAAGTCAAATTTGGTTTTCCAAAACCAGTGGAACGAGTGATACAAAATTTTATACATTGCTTCTTTACATGAATAATGACTTGTTGATTCTACCCAAATGTGGTCAGTTTCAATATTACGTGGGTAAACTAGTTTACACTACTTTCAGTTTGAGTGCATCTTCTTCATCCATCTAACGGCAGCTTAATTGTAAGCATTGCAAGCATCAGCGGTGTGAACACTTTAGATTCTCAAATACCTAACGAATCTGCAAGGAGTCAAAGACGATGATCTGTAGTTTAGGAAAATGCATATTTGTAACTATTAAACTTAATGAGGTCAAGCTAAACATGAGTACATGTACAAATATTACATGCAAATGACACGAAAATGGAAATGCTGTTTCACATTTAAAAATTACGTGAGTATTGGTTTGTGATTGAACATATCCACCACCCGCGTGCCTCCAAAGTTTCAACTATCAATTCCAATTTCCTACTTAAGTTTAACTTATTCCACCTACGTCTCTATAATATTTTCCAGTCCGCATATTTTCGTGTGTTGGCGCTTAATGTAAGATGTTTACGTTGATCGGATGCTGCTAAAAGTTGAATTTCTAAATTATTTTAAAAATTTCACTTTGTCACAAATTGTTGATGTGTTATTGACAAATTATTCAAGTGAATTATGTTTTGTCCGACACACACCTTACCTGTCTAAAAATAAAACTTTGAATCATGATTCGCTTGAGACGAAAATAAACTTTACGGATGACCGGAGATAAGTTTTCATCTCATTTGACATGCATCGAAGAGACAGCAGGCATTGGTAAATATCATATGAACTGTTTCAGTGTTATTTGTTTCAAATGTAGGTAGGATTAAAATTGCAAATAGGTTCTTAGCTATTTTAGGGTAAGTAGAAAATAAAATGCAGCTTGTGGAAAGCTTAGTAGAATTCTATTTGTCAAGTGAAGCAGTTTGTGCGGAGATATTGTCGTTAATATATTCACATATTTTCAGTTTGCCATTCAGTTCAACATTTAAGACAGCGACGACAAACTTAAATCATTAAAGATTGTCGCAGTTTATCTCGTCGCACAACAAGGAGAGCTTGAATGACGTACCTGTGGTTTATTTAATTTTCATATGACACAAAAATTAGAAATTACGGTGTTGAGAATATCAACTTGATATTAAATAATACCTCTATAATGTATCGTGATTGTTGCCAATTATTTTTCAATCTCAAGACATTATCGACAAATTTCTTCAGAATCAATTTAATTAATATCTTCTTTAAGATAAAGTTACTTCAAGCCATGAATTTATTATGTTTAATCCCGCTGCGTCGATGAAGTGCTAACAATACGTTAAAATGTGGATAATTCCAAGCTCAAAATGGTCACTGTCATTGCAAGTCGTTAATTTGAAATGAGCAAATAATGCAACCGTTGTACGTTAATTTAAAATTCGAATAAACAAATCAAATGGTGGCATTTCAGCACAACCGGAATTATAGTAATGACGTATCGTTCAATTACTTTGTGATGAAATGCATCATTAAACCACTTTTGTATTCACCCTGACATAATCTTCCAAAATTCCATCTGTAACTGTTCCGCGTAACCAGGATGAAGAAAACACCTGCTCTTCCATTTAATGCGAATGACTGTTCATGTACACCGTAGGCGCTTAGCTGTCACATAAAATATTAAGAGAATAATGTGTATAAAAGGCTTTAGGATAACTTTTTGGTTTCCTGAATGTTAATCAGGTTAATACCGAACTAACTCGATCACAATATGTATCTCGTAATCTTATTAAACTATTCCTGTGGTTAAAAAAGTTGCTGTTTGACAAATCTTCTATTTGAACAAGTAGAAGATTCTCAAATATGCAAACTTTCGGACTTTACCATTGATCCTTGTTGGTTTTCTGGAGACCACAGCCAGAACATCCTTTTCAGAACATATATTTTATTTGAACAAGTGCGTCTTGCAGGACCTCTATTTTATCAATTTTATGTAACTACAACTCGTTATGGGAAGTATTCGACTACAATTATTGTAGTTCATCAAAATACTGCGTATTACAGTGACATTTAATGTCCAGATCAAATCAACCAATTTTTATTCGAAACCCACCAGACACGTAAGAATACTTTGTGGTGTTGAACGTTAAGTTTATAAATACATATTTCATTGTTCTGGTCATTTCAATTGCCATCAACAGGCCAGTGAATTGGCGACTGGTGTGTCAAAATTGAGAAACAGAATGGAAACTTCGTAAAAATTCATTACGACTCAGGCTTAGATTTTCCATCTAGTTGTTTTATTATTAATATTTGGAACACATCGTATTGGGTTTGCATTTATTTCAGAAAATAAGATTTTAGTACGTATGTTGTAATATTATTGCATTGTAGTAAACTTTGCTTCAGAATCTTGAACTCTAATTAGATTAGCTATTTCACTTGTAAGTTAAAGGTCCAAAGCCTTCTCGTAATCTATTTTCCGAATAAACTGCATCAACCTCCAAATGTTACTTGCTGACGCTGAAGTGTCAACGTCACATTGTTTTCAAAACCTATTCGCAATGCTTTTGTAGAACTTTATAATATGAAGGATGAATACACTTACGATTAGTTCTATTTTAGGTTTGCATACCAACTCCTTATTATAAATCTATTCTAATCTAATATATTATATTTCCTGATCTAGCTGAAAGTGTCTGAAGGCAATTAATGATGAATTTTCGGAACATCCCTAAGTACATTGCCTTCAAAAAATGCAATTAACCGGAAGACACCAAGAAATAAGGTAACTTGTCTCCAGTTTTCTGGCTACATGGGAACCAATGTTCGTTTCTTTCAAACCTTTTATTCACACGTCTACATTTTTTATTTGGTTCTAATTCGATTACAAATATAACATATTTCGCAGATTCAAATGCATAGAGACTGTACTATTTAATCATGCCTTGATGTCGATAGATTTCGATTATAAGCGTAACATTACATAAATGGAGACATAAAATTCTGCAGAAGTGTTAAACACGGTCATCCATCCGCTTAGTTCTTATTGCATATACAAACCTGTTAATGCGGTTGAGTATATTTAATGGATTGTAATGCTCGGCGTTTCGCCATGGTACGTAATTATTTCTACACTATGAGCAACAAAATACCTTTATCACACAAATTCATCTAATTTGAAATCCCCCGTTGGACAAGTTCATTACTACCTGCGAAAACGAATTGTGTTCGAAGTGACAAAGTAATATTTTGTTGCGCCGAACAATATCAATATGATATTTGAAATACCTAATGAAATGCATTTTCGGTAATGTTTAAATTGTCCATGTGCGCCAATACAATGCCAACCCGATTTTGTGCGCAGGTTTGCAATTCACTGTCAATGCCAGCATGTATATATGCGAATGTCCTTAATTCCATTTAATCGTAAACTTTTCAGCGTACCTCACACGCAGGTTATTTTCAATACCTGTCCATATATTTCGTTTTTAATTTGGTTGGATTAGCCAAACAAACAAGAACAAGGGGGTGTATCAAAAATCCGTATATCCAAAAATCCGGAAGTCCAAAAATCCGGAATCCAAAAATCCGGAAGTCCAAAAATCCGGAAAACTATTGAAGAGAAATCAACGAGAGATTAGTTTAAATTAAGTCAGATTCGGTTAGGTTCGGTTGGGTTAGGATGGCCGAACTATGTCTATTTGTATAAAAATGTATGTGTTTACCAATTTTCTGACTTACGGATTTTTGGATTTCCGGATTTTTGGATTCCGGATTTTTGGCTTTCCGGATATTTGAAATTCCGGGTATTTGGAATTCCGGATTTTTGGACTTCCGGATTTTTGGTTTTCCGGATTTGTGACAAGTACATTTGTTGAAATGCATGGATTTTCCGATTTACGTAATCAATAGCTTAAATTGAAGCTAATTAACAGTTTCATAATAAAATATTGAGATACATAGTTGTAAACAATTTGATATGACATACTTTAAACATAAACTTAGTGAAATTTTCCTGGATATTTACATCTCATTAATTAAAGTGCAAAGTACAAAATTCTACATGGAGCGAATAAATGTATCCATGAACCTTTGTTAGCTTTCTGGAGAACACATCCTGAACATGTACTTCATTTGAATGAGTACATCTTGCGGGATCTCCATTTTATCAAATCTCTGTTACAACACGTTATGGCAAGGTATTTGACTACTTCTACTTGTTGTTCATCAACCAACTACGTATCGCGTTGACCTGCAGCTTACAGAACCAAGCAACCTATACTCTTATTCTACCCACCAGGCACGGAATTGTAGTTTGTAGCGTTGAACGTTAATTTTATTCCAATGCATATTTCACTCTTCTTGCCATTTCCATTGCTAAATCAGGAGTGCATTTAATAACATTTGCGAGTCTTTTTTATTATCAAAGGCGTACAGGAATGCTGTACTCTTAACTGTATTAATAATTATTGACAATCAAAAATATTGGGGAAAATCATTCAATATATAGCGTTTCTGCATATTTTTCGCATGTTAACGCCAAATGTGAAATCATGAACCAAAAAAATAATGTTTTTATGAAGGAAATTTCACTGGTGATGTCTGATTTTTGACAAAGTTTAGGTACGTTTTTTGAAGTTGTTTTTAGAAGTTCGAAAAAACTGAGCCAAACCTTGTCAGATAATTCTCTCCTCTTTCCATTGCAAAAGAGATCGTGGCTCTACCTATAATACATCGTTCTCTACAGGCGATCTGCTGCGACATGTTTTTGATATTATTTTACCCGAAATTCTAGTTTTTGACATTTTTGTGGTGTGTGTGTGTGAGAGATGTGTTTATTAGCACACATTCTTTCTATAAATACGAAATAGTATCGTTTTCCAGAAACTTTTGACGGAATGTTCCGTATTTGAGGAGAGCTACTCAGAACAAAACTGTTTTTCTATTCAACGCGACACAATTGGTTTACTACAATTTTATTGCGTGATAGTGATAAGGGTCAAGATACTTAAGATCGAAAACGACAATGCCAACTGCAACAATTAATCGTACAAAAGTTAAAGAAAAACATCTGCTCTTCGTTTTAATTCGGATGGGTACTCATCTACACCGTAACGGCTGAGCTGAGACATAAAATAAATACCGAACTGCCCCGATTGTTTTAGCGATACTTTCTAGTGTATATACATACGTTCAATTTGAACCGAAACTGGAGTGCAAGATATTTTATGAACTTAGGCTGAATGTGCGTCACAAAATGTTAGTTTTTTGTGTGTGCAATGCTACTTTTTCTTTATTCTCTATGGCTGCTCTTTCGTTATTTGTGTGTATTGTGCTTTCGGTAGTGATACGTATCATATCTACACCCGATGTTCGCGGTGTTGCGTAAACTGTAACTTTCCATAAGCAAAATAACAACAAGCTCAGTATTGTTTTGAGATTTAAAACGTCGGTCATCTGTGTCTTCAAGCTATAATCCTTAATTCTAATTACTTAGGGCAGACCCAGACAATCTTTGCCTCTGTAAGTTTCGGGAGCATGAATATTTCGAGTGGTGGCGTTGAATCTCAGAATTATACGTGGATCTGATGCTGCAAATATTCAAGTACATGATATATTTAAAGAATTTCGCTCGGTAACAATTTGTTGAAAATTATTTCAGTGAATTATATTTTGTTCGCCACATAAATGCACGCAATTCCTTAGTCGACACATATGCAGGTGAACTCCTAACTTAAATCCTAAATTAAATTAATTGGTATATTCATAAGATTTTTCCCATCCCTACAAATTGTTGTGCTAATGTGGAACGAAGTTGTTAACAAAACATTTTTATTTTCCCATTCTCTGAAATCTGCCACTCCAAGCGATCTGTCTCTGTCTAAAATCAAATTTTTCGAAACTGCCAGAGACGAAAGGATACTTTTCTGATGACAAGAGATAAGCTATTGTTTCATTTCACATGTATCCAAGACAACAAGCAATGGTAAATATCAAATGAACTGTTTTAGTGACATTCTCTTCATGTGTAAGTAGGATTAAGATTTTAAAAAATAGGTTGTTATGGGTTTTTAGGATAAGTGGAAAATAAAGTTCAGCGTTGAATACAGATAAAAATGTAAACTATTAAAGAATTTGGCACTTTACTCTGTGTCACATAAAGGTTAGGACGCAAGAGTGACCTGTGGTTTATTTAATTTTCCCATGACGCAAAAATTGCAACAAATGGCGTTGAGATCAAATCATCCAACAATAATTGATCGAAGTCATTTTGATTGTTGCTAAATATTTTTCGCTCTTATGATATTATCGGCTAATTTCGTCAGCCAAAATTCGACTAGTATCTTTTTTTAAACGTACGTAATTACCCCAAATTATGAATTTATTTTTTAATCCATCTGAAACAATAAAACACTCTTGTTTATAAACAAGTATTGTTTCCAGAATTGAAACCTTTGTTCGTCTGTTTCCAAGTTCCAATTCTTAATTCTACTTACTTAGCACCGATCCCGAATATCTATCCATTTGAAAGTTTTCACAGTGTGAATATTTCGATTTGTGGCGTTGAATCTCTAATTTGTACGTGGATCTGACTCTGCTACAAATCAAGTAAGAAATATTTTAAGAATTTCGCTCTCACAAGTTGCTTAATGAGTTGTTGAAAAATTATTTCGATGTATCAAAGTCGTCATGCGCGAATGAATACCTACCTGAATTCTGAAGCTTCCCGATAGGTATTTATCAGACTTTTCTCCCTTGTAATTTATTGTGATAATGTGGAACGAAATTTGCACAAACACATTTTTGTTTCCCCATTCTCTGAAATCTGTCACTCGCACCGCCTGAGCAGCGCATCATTAAAATTACGATTAAGTTCTTTGTAATATTAGCACAAGTAGAAATTGAAATGCTGTTTGAGGAAGGCGTACTAGAATTCTCTTTGTCAAGTGAAACAGTGTGTGCAGAGGTATTGTCGTCATATATTCACGAATTTTTAGTTTGCCATTCAGTTCAACATTTAAAATAGCGACAACAAACTTAAATCATTAAAGATTACCGTAGTATGTTCTGTCGTACAAAGGAAAATCTTGACTGACTCACCTTCGGTTTGCTTAATATTCATATGAAACACAAATTACAATTTGCGGCGTTGATATTGAATGATGCCTCAATAATTGATCGTATGCATTCTGATTGTTGTAAAATGTTCATCACTCACAATTCATTATCGACTAATTTCATCAGCCCCAATTTGACTAATATCGTCTTTGAAACGTAATTACTTCAAATAATGAATTCATTACATATTTAATACATCGGAACCAATAAAATACACTTGATCAAAGTTTGGTTTCGTTATAATGTTGTCTGCTATTCTGTACCCAATATTTCAGATTGCCGTAAATGTTTCAGTTTCATACAGTCAACATTGCCGTCGTAACCACTGGTGCAACCAGCCAATCTCTTTGGGAGGGGCATCCTGATATTAATCTAATCTTGTGTAAGATTTGAGGCATTCTCGCGAAAGAACGGGAACATAATTTACCAATGTACCTCAATTCAATGATTCAATTTGATTCCGCGCAAATTATTGGCAATTACAACAAGTACAACGGATATTTAAAGCAATCCATTTAGGAAAGGTTATTTTTTTCTACTTGAATGTTTAAATTTCTAAATTAGTTCGCAATATCAACAGGAATATTATGATGAAATTTTATAATGGTCCTCGAATTTAACCGGTATTCACCCATGATACTTCCCAAATGTGTTTTTAGCTTCTTCAGATCATAAAATGGGCACTCTGCACTTCAAGTGTCACTGGGGTAGTACGCCTGATATTTTTTCGGTGTCGATATCGAAGCCTGAAGTAATCGATAGACAGAAGGACAAAAATCCTTGTTTGACGGGAGTCCATTTCTGTTTCCACATTTTTATTAAACTCTCATATGCTTAACGAGTAAAAATATCTGTTCTTCTGATTGTACTGTTCAATTATGTTCTTCTAATTTGAAATCCTGTTATTATGTTTGAAACTGATATAACTGTAAGCCTTTAATTAGTATTGTATTAACTCATGTATAAATATGTACCCGTCTATGGTGTAATATGCCACTTTTAGTGGGAACCATGTGACAATAAAGAATTATTATTAACTCTTCCTGGAAGAGTCTTCCAACATCACCTATGTAACATTTAGATTAGGGTTGTATTGCTAATCACGGGAATGACTGCCGTCACATGTATCCAAGTGTTTTGGCAAAAATTTAAGAAGAACACAGAGGCTGGATCATGATTTTCATATCGGTAGCTATCGGCTTTAGAGAACTTGTCCACAAACTGAAGGAACAACTTGTTTTAAATGTAAACTTCAGCTTTCTGTCGATTTGAAATGGGTGCAGGATCATTGGGCTCGTTTTCAGTTACCCTGTATCACCTGCTTCTTTGCTTGGAGTTGAATTGTCTGACCTGTGGATTTATCCAGCTTTCCAATTCATATCTCGCCTAGATTTTTGAACACTATCATGTTACTTGCTCATTTTTAAAAAGTACGTCTACACGTCCGTTTGAAATAATATAATATTTTTCGACACGTTTTAATTTAATTACAAACTTCGTTGTACAATTGAACCGGTATCATCAATTAACTTAATATTAATTTAATATTAAAAACAAACTTATCGCAAGCATCGACGTTCGCCAAATGCGACCAGAATTTGTAAGGTAACTAATTGTTGGGTGCTCAATTCAATTTCGGTGTGAAAAGTCCCGTATGGGCATGTGTACTGCATATACAATAGGGTACGACCTTGCTTTATACATGGTATTGGTCGCCCAGTGCTTAAAAATTTTCATTCCATAAGATGATGGGGGAATTCTTTGTGATCATTTTTTGTCATTATATCATGCCACAAATACGTCTCCTTGTTCCGTAGTGGGTCTTAGAATGGTAACCTCTCGAAAAATACTAAGGATTTTATGACGAATTAAGAATGCGTTTCGCCACATGTATTTGGGGTATACCACTATGCTACTGTGTATTTGGGATATATTAAAGTGGTAGAACCGTATCTACCCTACTTTATATGCTGTACACATGCCCATACCGGATTTTTGACACCGGACTTGAATTTGGCGCCCAAAAATTAGTTACCTGACAAATTCTTGTCGCATTTGGCGAACCTCGGTGCTTGCGGTCACCTTGTTAGTAAAGTTGGTAATGAGATTTTAATAGTGCATCTTCGTTCTAAAATGAAATGATGATTATTGAGAAAATATTTAGAG
Source organism: Sinella curviseta (assembly GCA_004115045.4). Lineage (NCBI taxonomy): Eukaryota > Metazoa > Arthropoda > Collembola > Entomobryomorpha > Entomobryidae > Sinella > Sinella curviseta. The sequence continues at coordinate 8,267,882 of CM023199.3, read as the reverse complement.
AATCCTGTACAGTAGGCCAATAACTTCTTGATATTGCCGCTTGACGAAAAAGCTAGAAAATCATAGCAAACTATTAATGGAGATATTTTAATTGTTGCTTGTTACTTAGTTTACTTTAATGCGATATGTATGTGAGGTAAACGATTCTCCATTGCTATTCTGGTTGTGCGTAACCTCAACCACTTGATTTTTGTATTCAACTTTGATGTACAACGGTTGCGATATTTGCTCACTTCAAATTAATCCGACGTAAGAACTTTGACCATTTTTATCATGAAATTATGTACATATTTCAGCCACAAGATATGCACAAATTACTGTTAACACTTCAGCCCCACTAGGTGAAATAAATAGTTGGAACTGGACTGGCAAAGTGGACGTTAAGATTCTAAGTTAAATAGTACACCTAGAGAGTTTTATTAGCACATATAAATTCGACTAGTTTTGGTATACCATAGTTACGATCTAATATATGATTTCTGGCACACATGCAGTAGCTAGTTAATTAAATGTAGACGAGTAAAGCATTAGTATATTCACAAGTAATAAATGCAAGCTGTACGAAAGGTTGCGAATGTAAATTTAATATTTGATGGAATAATTCTTAATGAATATTTCAAAATTACTTTTGCTCTTTATTTTTTTTTCTCGAAAATTGTTTCATCTAGAAAAGGAAAAAAATATAAAATAAAGGCAAGACAGGTAAACAAGCAAATAGTCTTCTGCTTAAAATATGCGCCTCTATGTTCACAATTACCGATGTAGAGTTTTTGTTGAAGCCAGGTGGATAGCCAGTCATCTCGGAGTTGATGTGTGGGTAAAACTTGAAAGTTCTTGAAAGTTGAAAGTGACCGGATGCCAAGACGGCTCCGAACTAGATTTTTTCAGAGAACGATATTTATTTGTCTCGAATATTTATATTTTAAACTAAAAACATTTGTGCGAAAGAAACACAAACGCTCTTTTACGCCACTAGAAGTTTACTTTCACGTTCTCCAACAAAACAAACATATATAAATCGATGGAACCTTTAAGGAACAGAACGCCGCCGTGTTTACAACCAACTAATGTCAATAGTGTTCATGTTTCTACAGACATAAAAATTTACATTAATCTTAATCAATGTGATCATTCATTCAACTTTCCAATTGAGTGACAGAATCCAAAAGAATGGAAAAGCTTTTTGGTCCAGTATTTATAAAATTGAACACTCAAGCGAACCCGTCACTAGCTGTGCACGTACCATTGCTTCGCATTGAACGGATGGAACACATCTAAAATTGCATATTGAGAAATCATCGAGAACTGTCAAGCAAAAGTGGACAGCAACTAAATAATCGCAAAGGCATTTTACAGATTGATTTAATGTTACTAATACAAAGAATGGAGAACAGGCTGTGATTTGTGATGTAAATTTCACTTACCACTGTAATCCACTGTTAGCGGCTTCACCTTCAATAATATCTCGCACATCTACTCAACTTGGCTTTGCCATCATCATTCCGAATGATCTGTCTCACTGTGGTATCGACTGAGCGAGTACGTTGTGTGCGGTGGCGTTAAAATCGTAGCCGCACATTTTTGTTCCGTTAATAATTACCACTGATGACTCAGTGCAAAAAAGTAAGATGAAAGGTTGAAGATTACAGCTGTAGTGAAATTGTTAGTGTATCGATAAAATAAATAAAATAATATATTGCATTCGAACAGTCTGCACGTTACCAATGTCTCACAGTTCCATTTAATTTATCAAGCACAATCACCGGACATAATCCATTTTTCTGTAACGTTGACTTTGCAATCATTCAAAACTATTCGCGATAGTCACAAGAAGCCGAATTTTCTGATTTTCAAGAGATATGGAGTGATCGATGGGAAATGTTTTACACTGTTTATTTGCATGTGAATTAACCCAAAATGCTGTCAGTTTAAATATTACTTGAAAATATAGTGTTTGCTTCCTTTGTTAGTATTGTTGCTACGTAACTAAGCGGTGTTGTAGACATTTGCATTTCTACAATCACTAGAAAATCAGCACAATGCCGCATCTAGTCTCTTGTTGCGAAATAATTTCCTAAAGCTGAAAGTATAGTTTTGATCCAACCGCGTTTGGATTAACTATCTGCTCGGTAGTTGCAGTTACACACGACAAGTAACGCGGGGTCGATGTTTTAGTAAAAATGACACGTGCAATATTGTCATGATTGTGGTTGTAAAACTAAATGAGATTCTTGATCAGACGGAGAAAGTTAAATTGATAATGGTAATTGCAAAAAGATAATTGAGATTAGTTTATTATTGTGAAGTGAAAATAAAAATTTAAATAAGATTGCTCCTGAGTCCGTTCAGTCATTTGAATGAGTTATAACTAGCCAATCGGGCAATCTATCCTTGCCATTTGGGGGCTCAGAAAGGAAGTAAAACGTTTGGAATAGGATCGGACACGGAAAAAACAAGTCATGATATTTTAGAAACCGTTGTCGTTGTCACTATCGAGGAAGAACGTATGACAGTATCTAAGACTTAAAAAAATAACAGGGCAGTGGCTATTAAATTTAATGTCGTCGACTTGAGCATTAGAAAACGTAATAAATGCAAATCATTTTTAAAGCTTGATTGAACTAAATTAAGAGAAATTAACAGCTTAAGCAACTTGGTGTTTCTAGTTTCTTGTCTACCGTATTGTTATTGTTTCCATGCACTGTCATATATGTTGGCAATATGCTGAGCTCAACCGACACTATATGTCAATTCACATTGCTGTATCGTTTTTACAAACGTAGGTCAATTAAATCGTGTTCAATCATTAGCATTACAATAATTTTTGTAAGAAAGTAAAAAAAAAACGTTTATAAAATCGCAGTTTGCTTCACTAGGGACACGATACAACTAGCTACCGGAATGCGTCGAGTTTCTCTAATCGTGATTACTTCGATGTAAAAATATGGGTTACTTAATTTTGTTGAGAGTCAAACCATGACTGTTTATACTTTCACAATGGCAGCTGCAATTAAATGGTTTAAACGTGCTTTCTCCCTTGTTGATAAGGTCATGAAAAATATTTGTATATAAGTAACTCTCAATAAATGTTGGAGACCGTCAACAAGATTAATCGTTATCAAAAGTAATTTTCGTGACTATCTTTAGTTCATCTGGAACATTTCGATGCTTGGAATCCTGATAAACGCTTCTAATTTATGTTTTATTTTAACAAATGCTTTTGTGGATTTGCTTTCCTACGGTTATATAAAAATTCACCTTTTTGCAATTGATGATACACGAGATCGCAAGTTCGTACCGCAAGATGACAACGTTACTTTCATTTGTGGTTATAGTTATCTTCGACGTCATTACGTTTACAAGTAAGGCATCGGAGGGAACCAACACGAAGGTCAATTGGTAGTGTAGTTGAGCAGTGGATAAGACAGTATGGTGAAAAAGGGTCTTATTTGTTGGTCCTTTTTCATCCACTGAAAAAGAATATATTTAGAGCTACAACATATTGGTCTCTGGAAAAGTTTATTCAATACGTTTAACTCTAATTTGTGAATACCAACGGCAGCTAATTATCTTCATGATTTAAATTTTAATGAATATGCATTACACGGAAAATGAATTGAGGTTTTTAGACGACATGATATGAGATGACGACAAAATTTCATAATGATGGTTTCCAGGCACAAATTCTTCCTGAAATTGCAGACCAAACGAAATAGTAATTCGAAGAAAAGCAAAGCAAAGTGAGATGTGGAGTCGTGACGAAGATTTCCGTGCTATAATTGAACAATTTTAATATAACACAGCATAAACAGACAAATAACAATCAGAAGTAACTAACTTGGTCAATTTTAGTTAGTTTCACAATTAATTACAATAATTTAGACACTTTTATAGCAATTTTACAGCAAATTACATGACATGACTTTTGACAACAATCGGCAATGAACAACAATAACAATCTTGGCTAAAACTAGGTCGTAAATGCACACGAGAAAACGCTTTTACTGATAACTGTAGGATTTGCTGTCCGACTCCACGCATTTGACGAGACAGGCAAGTCCGTTGCATCACGACCGTTACAGTGCCGGCGCCTTCAA